>CAUYLG010051620.1:0-130373 GCA_963573385.1 Cacajao melanocephalus | reverse complement strand
CCACAGAAATTCGTCTGAAATTGCGGCATCCACTCGCTCTCTGTGCTTTCACTGGGAGCTAAAATCCTGAGCTGTTGTTAATCGGCCATCTTGGATCTCTCCGCCCGGTGATGAAGTTTTTTCTGTTTCTTAGTTTTCCTTTGGTGGACACCCCTTCCCCACACAGCTGGACCTTCCCGGTTCAGCTATGCTTACTGTGAAACTCTCAGTCCTCAGCGCTTCCAATTGCTGTTCTCCTTGTGGGGATGGGACCAGCCGAGCTGGACTCAAAGGGCACCCCATCCCGTATACTCCGCACCGAGAAGCGCCGTGCCGGGGTGCTGGCAAAATAGCCGCACCAGCCAAAAAAGTCACGCTGGTGACCCGTGTGGCTCTTCTACCAGGAATCTCCCAGTCTGTGGGCAACAAAAATTCATCTGAAAGTGTGGCGTCCACTCGCTCTCTGCGCTTTCACTGGGAGCTACAATACTGAGCTGTTGTTAATCGGCCATCTTGGATCTCTCTCCAACTGTATTTTATTATAAAGTAATAGTAGAGATGCTTAATTTTTTTTTTTCTGAGACAGAGTCTTGCTCTGTTGCCCAGGCTGGAGTGTAGTGCCACAATCTCAGATCACTGCAACCTCCATCTCCTGTGTTCAAGCAATTCTCTTGCCTCAGACTCCTGAGTCACCAAGACTGTAGGTGTGCGCCACCACACCCAGCTAATTTTTGTATTTTTAGTAGAGACAGGGTTTTGCCATATTGGCCAGGCTGGTCTGAAACTCCTCAACACAAGTGATCCACCTGCCTTGGCCTCCCAAAGTGCTGGGATTACAGGCATGAGCCAACACACTGAGCCAATGCTTAATATTTTAATGTATCTCAACAATAAACCAAGAAGAAACAAAGCCTCGTGACTTGCTAAAATGTATGAAGTATTATTTTAAAGAAACTTTATAGTTGTGACATTGGAAGACTGTTGGAGGGTGGGGAGGAAGATTTTTTACTTTTCTTCTTAATGTAACCTTATGCTGTTCTGTATTTTTATTGTATATTGCTTTTACAATAAATGTATATTAAGTGAAAAAAAATTTATGTACTTTGGATAGCCATATTTTACAGCAATTATTTTTTCTCATAAGTCGTTAGGAATCATGTGCCCCAAACTTCATTTTTCATATTCCTCCCCCAGTACTGCAAAGGCAGTGTAACTTAGTGATTCAGGGCACAGGTTCTGAGGTCAAATAGCATATTGTCAAATCCTGTCACTCTCACTGGGGACGTTTTTTGGTCTTAGACAAATTATTTAGACCCTGTAAGTCTTACGGATTTTTTTTTCTTTTTTAATATATAAATGAGATCTTACAGAACAAATGTTAGAGAATTTTTTGAGGACATAGATGTCAAAGTTTTTGTATATTGCCTAGAATGTAGTTTGTGGCTAATATTCTTATCATTATTGATGCTTATGGTTATGTGAGCCTACTTCATAGTCCCCAGATCCCAGAATTTCTTAATGGGAAGGCAAGAAACTGAAGCAAAAACTTTTCTATTATGTGCCTGACTCCTGTGTCACCATAGGCCTTAATCTTAATTTTCCAGCGTTAGCATTGCCTTCCTGACTTCCAGACCCCAGGCCACCTAAGCCTGTCAGTATTCAGATTCTGAACAAGAAACCACAATAATCCCTTTGATTTGGAAGGGGCCTAAATCTGTGTGGAAGATCAAATGTGTGTGTGTGTGTGTGTGTACAAAATGATGTTTTATTTTACATATATGTATAATAAAACATATATAATGTTTGAATATATGTGTAACTATATGTCTATGTATATATGGACACAAATTCTCTAAAAGTATTAAGCCTAAAGGTTTGGACACTGACACAGATTTTAATGAGACAGCCTCCCAGCAGAAGCAACAGGTGTGGGAGAAATGAGTTATAGCCTCTGCTGTGATTTCTCTAAATCTGTTTACAAGACCCATCTGTGAGGGAGAGTGGAAGGAACACTAACTGGGTTTGGCATACAAAATTCTGAAGCCAAATTTTAGGAGCATAATTTAGTAGCCAGGGAAACTTGGTTAAGTCACTTAATCTCATTGAGCTTTGGTTTGGAGATTATAATGCCTATCTTGTTGAAGGATTCTGTTGGGCTCAAATGACAATACTAATGTATTGATAAGGATACTTGGTAGAAACTAAGGCTTTATGTGAATTTAAAAGATGATCATTATATTTACCTACTTCTACCCATATTTTAAACTGTGAATTTTTGTAACTACTGTGGGATAGGGTGATGATTTTCTGATTTCTGTTTCTTTCCCTATCTAACCATTTATCTCATTATGACTCTGTCCAATTAGACCTTGTTATTCAATTATAAAATAAATATTTATCCAAAAGCTTGATATTAATTTTAAAGCTGTCTGAGATTAAAAAAAAACACTAAATTTGCCTTTCCCTCCACTAATAATCTTTCAAATATCTTCAAGACTAAATGGCGTTGAATGGCCAGAAACCTACATCTGTACTTCCTTTTCCTTTCCTTCTTAGCTAATGGAGCAAAAATCTGTTTGAAAAACAAACCAACCAAAACGTATCTCTGTACCTTAGATGCATTTCCAGTTGTCTTTGTAAGTCAGTCGACAGAAAGGAATATAAACCGTGGATTATTAAAATCATCAGGGACATCTGCATGACTACTTTGAACAGACATTAAAGATCATAAAATGTCAGGACTTCATTTGCATGAAGTAGAATTAGAAATGTCCCGGGACAAGGGACAAAAGTGGTACACGGTTAGCATTGCACCTGAGAAGTTTCTTTCTGTACCTTCCTGTACCATCCTTCTCACTTCAACATGCAGTTAAATGGGAGGACATGGATTAAACAGACCTGAGAAATTATCATAACATGGGATCTTAGAAAAATCTCTCAGAATTGCATATAACAAGGAATATTGGTCACTCCCATAATGTGTGTCATCCTACTAGAAAAATTATAAGCCCCTAAGTTTGTGCCAAATAGTTACCTTAAGATTCAGGTAATGGGCCTCTGTTTAGCTGATAGAAGTACACTAGATTTCCTCTTCTCTGCTACATAACACACATACTTTTCTGTATTAGCAGGGAAATTTGGGTTACCTTGCATGAATGTTGAACAATGAAAGCAATTCAGCATATCATCAGTGTTTTTAAAAACATGCAATGTCAAGCTTTACAAATTAGCATCTTACTTTATTCATGACCTGTAAGCTGACTGTGGTACCTGCTCTTGCTCTGGCATCTCTTTCTCCTGCCAGTCTCCTATCTTTTCCATACCAGTTTATTTATTGGGGTAGATGCCAGGGCATGGGTTAATTATGATTCCACATAGTGTTTATTTCACTCAGTAAGAACTCTGTGAAAGATCTAGAGTAGCAATGGTGTAGAGTGGCAGAAAATTGGTGCATTGGACATTGAGCACAGATGCATTTAATAATTTACACAGAATTAATCAGACACTGGGTTATTTTTAAGACTGATGATCAAGTGACTATTACAGATACACTTTACAAAATTGATACTTTGCTGGGAGAAAAACCAACTTTAGTAATGTAATTAAATAGAAATTAAATTGGGGAAAATGCATAATCATATTCTTATTAATATGTTAACTTTGGAAAGATTATTTGCATATTGCAGGAATTGAGCAAGATAACTGAGGCGAGTTAATTAGATTTCAAGTGAATTGCCACCATGTTAATTCATATTTTATAAGAATAGTAATTAAAATCCAACATGTTATAGCTATAGTATGGTATTTTATTATATCCTATACTAACATTTCAGTATAAGTAATTTTAGAACATCAGCTTAATGGATTAGTAAAAGTATAATAATGTAACTGGGCATTTATTGCTAATAGAATCCAGATTATGAAGTGAATTTTTATTATTCTTAAAGTCATTCACAGCACAATTTTAATGTGATATAACATTTACATTCTACCTTGCACTCTTATATGAACTTTGTTCTTCAAGTGACTTTCTATAGTATATTTAAATAAATATAGGCTTTACATCTATTTATTTAATATTATTTTATTTATGCAAAAATATAATTTCCATGATCTCTGGATCTGAATATGGAGAAGCAGTGGGCAGGTTAATATGCCACAAGATGTATGGGCTGGGATTTCATTTGGTCAGACTACCATACAGTTTGTCAAACATTTCTTAAGTCTGAACAAAGGTTAGGATGTAATGGGCAATTCTGCTTCCTTCACAGAAGAATAATTATAAAAAGGATGATGAGATAAAAACCCATTAAAATGTGTTGAATCAAATCTTCCCACGAGCAGACTAAATGCCCTCTTGGTCATCTGCCATTTAGAGAAGAGAAACCTTATTGCTCTGGTGACTTGGAGTCTAGCAAGCTTCCAGTAGTTGGTGTAGCGAGTGTGTTCACTGAAAAATGTGGCATAGAAGCTAGTGAAAAATAAAATCAATAGCTTGTTAATCAGATCAGCTTGAGATAGCAACTACCTTGCTGGGAGGCCTCTGAGGAAAGTTCCTATTCTGTTGGTTGAGAAGAACTTTCTCTACTTTTTCCTCTTCAGATCATTGAAGAGATGTTTAATTAGCCAAAGGAAGGGTTTCAATCATGTTTCCAGTAATATTGATTGTGAAGAATGTATTAACATTTCAACTTTCCAAATGAAAAAAACGGAAGTGCAGATACGTAATGTGCATTTTCGAGTGTTTCTAAAGTTTCCCTGGAAGGGATAATGACTGCATTTCCCTCATGATTGCTTCACATCAACCACTCTCAACTACTGCTCTTAACACAAACTTCAACTACGTATTTGCGTCTTACCTCTGTGGCTTTTAAGCTTTCGGGAATACTCTACCCAAGTAAAGTTAGAGGTCTGTGGCTGGGCACGTTGGCTCACACCTGTAATCCCAGCACTTTGGGAGGCTGAGGCAAGCAGATTACTTCAGCTCAGGAGTTTGAGACAAGCCTAGGCAATATGGAAAAATCCCATCTCTACAAAAAATAAAAAATATAGCAGGGAGTGGTGGTGCCTACCTGTAGTCTCAGCTACTATGGAGGCTGAGGTGGGTGGATTGCTTGAGCCTGGGAGGTTAAGGCTGCACTGAGCCATGATCCTGCACTCCAGCTTGAGTGACAAAGCAAGACTTTGTCTCAGAAAACAAACAATAAAACAAAACAGAAAAGAAAAACACTGTGATAGATGTTGTGATTTGGTACCAACATCATCCTTCAGTAATAGAAGATTTAATCTCCCTGCTACTGGAGCCTCAGCTTTCAGCCTCTTTCAGGTAGTGCCTTAGATATAGAGACCTGACTTAGTCATGTGACCTTTCAGAGATAGCCCATAGGCAGTGACTAATCAAAGGTCCAAAAGCCCAACTGTCTAACCCCCAAGGTGGAAAATTTTGAAGGTGTATCCCAGCTTCACAACTTCCTGCAGGATCTCGTGAATACTGCTGGGACTGTGTTGCAGGTCAGTTTCCAGTTTTGCCCAATCCTGCCTTATTCTTTATCCTTCCACAGGTTGTATCTCAAGAATAGTCCCTAACAAACTTCCTGCGCACTGAACCCCATCTCAGAGTCTACTTCCCAGTAAAACCAGTTGTGCTGATTCTAGATCTTTGATTTGCCATTATTTTGTGGAGAACATAGAGTTTATGCTGCACTAATGGTATTTTGTATCCCCATTTTGAATACACACTTCCTGAATGGCTTAAATAAACAAAAATAGTAGTTGAATTTAGATGATAAGTTTAATAAAAGGGATTGAGTTTACATGATTTAAGAGGGCCCTAGTCTTAAAGAACATTAAATAAAATGAGGGAATTTTACTCATAATAAAGATAATTAGATTCAGATCTTGAATACATTAATTAGAAATCAGGGATATGAATTTAAGTGAATGTCTGAAAAAAAGGAAGGAACATTTTTCTCTTTAATCTTCAGTGTTTGATAATTAAATAAAGGTCCCATAGGAAAGTCTATTTTTTTGCCTTTGAAGCTTCACTTGTTGGATAACTATTGGAGCAAAGCCATTACATTTTCTACAGGAAAAGAGTTTTGTGCAAGGAAAGAAATTTTTCTTGCAAATGCTACTAGTGAAGAACACTTACACTCATTATCCAATATACATAATAAAGCCACTCACTGAACCTCCGGAGAGTCCCTTGGCTGAACACATTTTAGGACAGTGAGCATGGAGCCAAGAGTAAAACAATTTTTTTTTGTATTAATAACACTTTTGGAACCATTTCAGGAAGACTTTCCAAATATTTGAAGGAACCTTAAATAGATTTCTATAGGGAGTTTTATGTTGACATTCAGGTAGTTTCCAGATAGCCCTGTAACTATGAGCTCTCTATGAGCTCTTAGCTCTTCCCAGTGAATTTGCGTAACCTCATTTAACACACTATCTTTGTTTTACAAACTGTAGCCATAAAATTTTCCTGTTTTCTTTGAGTTATTTAAGTCTGAGATTTAGGACATTTCTAAGTTTTAACTTGTCATGTCTTCCTGGTACCATTAAATCATAGCATTCTCTTAATTTTCCCCTAGATAATATTAACTGAGGCTTAGAATTTGAAAGTTAGCTAGAGCTTGAATGCAAATGAGAAGTCTCTCTAATAACCTACATTAAGAAAATCATTGCCCTCCCTGTGCATAGAGAAGTCTCTGACTGTGATGTGAACTTATTTGCTTATCTGTTATTTTACTTATATAATGGTATTAGTTATGACTTCAAACCAAAAAATTACTAAATATGACCTTTGAAATAGAGACATTATGCTGAACAACCAGCATGTTTCCCCTCCCCTCCCTTCCTTCGTTTTCTTGCTACTTTTGTTTTCTTTTTTCCACATATATTCTTTGAACCTATTGTCATCACTGATAGATGCAAGTAATCCAAAATTTGTGTATTCACTTACTCCACAAATATTTAATAAACATCTATTATATACCCAGATCATATGTTAGACATTTTAAATACATGTGTTAGCCAAATGGGCATTTCTTTGCTCTAAAGGAACTCAATAACATAAGTGATCCCTAGTCTTAAGGAGGTCACTATGGAGTAGGAGACTCAGACATGCAACAGCTAAGTATCAAATGTGTTATACATATTAGTTACTATCCAAAAATGAGTATGAGAACTTCCCAGTTGGAAGGCTGCCTTTGGGATTCAGGCAACTATCAATAACAGAGAAATGCAGGAGAGGAAATAGCTTTGTGAGCTTAACACTGAAATCCTGGAACTGCACCTTTAAGGTGTGCAAAACTGTATGGTTTGCAAAGAGGAAGCATTGAGAAAAGAGGCTGGAATATTAGCAAAGTGGTAGATCAGTACCTTGCATTCCTTACTGAGAAGTTTAGTGATGGGAATTACGTCAAAGAAAATAAATTGACTGCCAAAGATTTGGGGTCCCACCAAGGATTTCTTCCCAGCCAAAGACTACATACTCCAGTCTCTAGCAAATCTAGATGATAACTGGTGTTCATTTATTGGATGTAATCAGCTGAATTATCTGCCATTCCCAGGGCAAGGTGGTAAAAAAACAATTAGTCTTCTCCACTGCTTCTTATCTCCTGTTTGAATAATGACATCCAGGGCAACCTTGGAAGTCATATGTGGATGTCAGAGTCTCCAGCAACCTGAGTTATTGAATTACTGGGAATCAGAACCTCCAGTCTGGTAACCAAGAACACCTACATAGGATGAATACACAAGTGAGAAATCAACTTTTATTCTGTGATACTATTAACATTTTAAAAATTTTCTTTGTTACTGTAGCTAGTGAACTTACTTCTGATCAACATAGCAACTATTAAAGGACTTTTTTTATATGAATATGGTGTAATCAGGTGTATATTTTTGAAAAATACTGCTATTAGTGTGGACAGGAAGATCATGTGATTGGGAGGCTTCAATAAACCACTAGAAGGGTAGGATTTGTATCAGAACTTCTATAGAAGAAAGATAAAGGATAGCTTTGGGTGCCATTTGGATGATCCATCCTTTAGTAACTGCTCCAAGCTTAAGTAGGGATAAGTCTAGATAGCCTCCAGGTTTTGAAATATGAGAGGTAAATTCTTAAAAATTAATATGAAAGTATCCAATGAATAATAAAATTTATGGTAAACACATAATAGATTTGGAGCACCCAAAATTTAATTATTAGTGATGACTGTATTCAGGACCACTCCATTAAAATATTTGAAATGAAAGATTATTAATGGGAAATGTACATCTCATCATAAAAAAGAATACCTTTGGCTTAACTCTTCTTCATAGAAATGATTTTTTTTTGTATGGAAGTTACCCATCTCATAAAGACAGGACTGCCACGATATATTTCAGGCAAAAGTGCCTAGAGAGTTATAAATGCATGAATAGTAGCGTTTGAAGAGAGAAATCCCCTCTGCCAGGGTGCAGAATGCCAAATAATGAATCCTTATGGAGGTGACATTACAAATTGGAATCTGGAAGGGGAAAAGAACTCAGGGAGATAAGAGCCGTTATACAATGAATGATTGTGATAATTAAGGTTATAGGTAAAGATGGGTTTAGTTATTGCAATGCAAATAAATCAGGAGTGTGTTTGAAGCAATGCAACAGTGTGCCTCTTGGAATGTGTCAAGTTCTTGCCTTTTTTGTTTCCATATAACCTAATGCTCTAGTCAGGAAGTATCTCACAATTGTAAGATATATTGAAAACAGGTAATTGCTAAAATATGAATAAAAGGCTTATACATACACTTAGCTTCCTTTAACTATTTTGGAGTAAAACAACAAAAAGACACAAATCCTGTTTCTCAATCAGTATTTCATTTTCAACCTTGGCAGGGATAAACAACATTTCTAGGTGATGTTAAAGAAGATGACACTTTACATTCAGATTGGCAAAACTCAAAGCTTCTATTTGTAAAATAATGCCCTAGTATGGCACTAGATCTCTGAGGCAATGTTTCAATTATTAAGCCAGAATATAGTTTGGTTAAAGGTTTTATATATAAATTGATTATAATTCTATTTCTTAAAAATCACTTTTTTATGATGAAGATTTCTGCTTACTTTCTGGATTTTATGTTGTTTATTAGTTGTCTGTTTTCTATTTGTTTTGGGGGTTGTTTTGTCTTTTTAAAAATTTTAAGCCAATATGCAATAATTATACATATTTATGGGGTACATGTGATATTATGATACATGTGTACAATATGCAATAATGAAATTAGGATAATTACATCCATCACCTCAAACATTTATTATTTCTTTATGTTGGGAATATACAAACCCTTCTCTTCTACCTATTCTGAAATATACAATAAATTACTGTAAACTGTGGTTAGCTGCCTGTGCTGTAGAACACTATTACTTATTACTCCTACCTAATTGTAATTTTGTACCCATTAACCAACTATTCTCTATCCCTACTTCCTCTTTCCCTTCCCAACCTCTGGTAACTACTATTCTAATCTCTACTTCTATGAGATCTACTTTTTTTCCACATATGGGTGAGAATGTGTGATATTTGCCTTTCTGTGCCTGGCTTATATTACATAATATAAAGTCCTCCAGGCTCATCAATGTTACTGCAAATGCTGGATTTTATTCTTTTTATGGCTGAATAATATTCCATTGTTTATATATACCACATTTTCTTAATCCATTCTGATGACTAACACATAGGTCCACTCCATTTCCTGGATATTGGAAATAGTGTTGTGATAAACATGGCAATGCAGAGAACTCTTTGATATACTGATTTATTTTCCTCTGGATATGTTCCTAGCAGTGAGATTGCTGGATCATATTATAGTTCCATGTTTAGTTTTTTGGGAAAACTTCTTACTGTTTTCCATTATGGCTGTACTAATTTACATTCCCATTAATACCATGTGAGAGTTCTGCTTCCTCACACTCTCACCAGCATTTTTGTCCTTCTGATAATAATTATTTTAACTGTGATGAGATAATATCTCATTGTGGTTTTGATTTTCACTTCTTTGATGATTAGCGATGTTGAGCATTTTTTTTATATACTTGGCCATTTGTATGTCTTATATTGAGAAACGTCTATTCAGATCATGTGCCTCTTTTTATGTGAGATTATTTGTTATTTTTCTGTTAAGTAGTTGAAGTTCCTGACATATACTAATCCTTGTCAGATGGACAGCTTGCAAATATTTTCTCCCATTCTTTCAGTCGATTTGATTGTTTCCTTTGGTTTGTTTTGATTATTTCCTTTGCTCTGCAGAATTTTTTTAGTTTGATGTAATCCCATTTGTCTATTTTAGCTTTTCTTGTCTGTTTCTGAGTTCCTACCCAAAAATCCTTTGCCCAGACTAATGTCTTAAAACATTTTCCACATGATTTTTTTCTAGCACTTTCATTGTTTAGGGTCTATATTTAAGTCTTTAATAAATTTTGCTTTGAGTTTTGTAATCATGAAAGCTAGGGGTATCATTTAATTCTTCCGTATATGGATATCCAATTTTTCCAGCACGATTTATTGAAAAGATTGTTCTTTCCCTAATGTGTGGTCTAGGCATCTTTAGTGAAAATAAGTTGGCAGTAAATATCTGGATTTACTTCTGGATTCTCTATTCTGTTTTCATGCCAATATGACACTGTTTTATTACTATAGCTTTGCAGTGTATTTTGAAGCCAGATAATGTGATGCCTTCAGCTTTGTTCTCTTTGTTCAGAATTGCTTTGATTATTTGAAGTCTTTTCTGGTTTCATGCACATTTAATTTTCTTTGGTTTCTGTGAATAATGTCATTCCTGAGATTAAATTATACTTAATCACAGTGAATCATCTTTTTGATGTACTGTTGGATTCAGTTTGCTAGTATTTTGCTGAATATTTTTGCATCTTTTTTTATTAGAGATATTGACCTGTAGTTTTCTTTTTTTGTTGTGTCCTTCTCTGCCTTTTTTTAAATCAGGATAATGCTGGCCTCATAGAATGCATTTGGAAGAATTACATTTCCTTCAATATTTTTTGGAATAGTTTGAGAAGAATTAGTGTTTCTTTAAAAGTTTGGCAGAATTCAGTTGTAAAGGCATCTGTTCCTAGGCTTTTTTGGGAGTTTTAAAAATTACTGATTTAATTTTATTTCTTATTATTTGTCTGTTTAGGTTTTGTATCTCTTCATGGTTCACACTTGGTAGGTTGTGTGTGTCCAGGATTTTATCAATTTCTTCTGGGTTTTTGAATTTATTGGTGTAAGGTTGCTCAAATGATCCTTTGTATATCTGTAGCATCAGTTTTAAAGTTTCCTCTTTTGTCTTTGATTTTATTTGGCTCTTTCCTCTATTTTTCTTAGTTAATCTAGCCAAAGGTTTCTGGATTTTTTAAAATTCTAGCTAAAGTTTTTTGTGTGCTTTTTTAAAAAAAATTTATTTTATTGATATTTTGTATTTTTGTCTAAATTTTCTTTATTTCTGATCTTTATGTCATCCCTTCTATGATTTTTTGTTTTTTTCTGCCTTTTCTAATTCCTTGGTGTGCCATGTTCAGTTGTTATCTGAAATCTTTTTACCTTTTTGATGTAGGCATTTATTTCTATAAGATTCCTTCTTAGTACTGCTCTTAGTACTTCCTTTAGATTTTGGTATGTTTTGTTTCCATTTTCATTTGCTTCAATTTTTAAAAAAATTTCTTCTTAATTTCTTCATTGAAACATTGATCATTCAGAAGGATGTTGCTTAATTTACATATATTTTTAGTTGCCAAATTTCATTTTATTGACTTCCAGTTTTATTTCATTGTGATCTGGAAAGATGCTTGATATGTTCTCAATTTTAAAGATTTTTTGAGACTTTCTGTGACCTAATATGTGACATTTTGTCTTCTGTCTAAGAATCTTCTCCATACTTATAAAAACCGTGTGTATTTTGCATCTATCAGATAAAATGTTCTGTACATGTCAGTTAGGTCCATTTAATCTAGATTATAGTTTAACTCCAATGTTTCTTTGTTGATTTTCTGTCTGGTTGATCTGTCCATTGCTGAAGTGGGATAAAGTTCACAACTATGACTGTATTGCAGTATGTCTCTCCTTTTAGATCTACTAATATTTGCTATACATATTTGGTTATTCCAGAGTTGGGTACATATATATTTACATTTATAAAGTCTTGCTGAGTTGACTCCTTAATTATTTCATAATGACCTGCTTTCTCTCTTTTTATAGTTTTTGACTCAAAGTCTATTTTATCTGATATAGGTATAGATAATCCTACTCTCTTCCGGATTTGATTTGCATGGAATATCTTTTTCTATCCCTTCCTTTTCAGTCTATGTTTTTCTTACAGGTTAGATGAGTCTCCTGTAAGCAGCTTATAGATGACTCTTGGCTTTTTATTCATTCAGTCACTCTCTTTTAATTGGATAATTTATTTCATTTTTATTCAAGGTTTTTATTGATGGGAATTGGCTTATTTCTGCAACTTTAAAAATTTTTTATTGGTTGTTTTGTAGATCTTTCCTCCTTTCTTCTTCTCTTGGTTTCTTCCTTTGTGGTTTGAGTGTTTCTATAGTGGTATGCTTTGGTTCTTTTACTTTTTACTCTTTTGTGCATATTATAGGCTATGCTTTATGGTTACATCGAGGCTTACATAAAATATCTTATATCTATAATATGTAAAATAAAGGTACTAAAAGCTTAATTTTGATTGCATATGCTAACTGTCCACTTTTGCCACCTTCTCCAAAGTTTCATGTTTGTAATGTCATATTTTACATCTTTTCATAACATGAATCCCTTAGGAAATTGTTGTACTAGTAGTTATTTTAATAGTTTTATCCTTTGACTTTTGTTTTAGAGATATAATTGTTTTACCACTGCTCTTACAGTATTAGTGTTTAGGATTTGACAATGTACCAAGCTTTACCAGTGGGTTTGGTATTTTCATATAATTTTATGTAATTAATTAGTGCTTTCTTCCTTCAGCTTGAAGAACTTTCTTTAAAATTTCCTAATATAGGTCTACTGTGATAACCTCTCTCAGCTTTTGTTCTTTTAAACATATTTCTATCACCCCTTCAGTTTTGAAAGACAGAATTGCAGGGTATATTTTTCTCGGTTGAAAGTTTTTCTTTCAGGATTTGAATGTATTATCTCACTTTCTTCTGGTTTACAAGGTTTCTTCTGAGAAGTCTATTGATAATCTTACAGAGGGGTTCCCTATATATGATGATTCACCTTTCCCTTGATTCTTTCAACAGTCTGTCTTTAACTTTTTGAAAATTTGGCTATGATATGTCATAATAAGGATCTCCCTCTCTCTCTCTTTTTTTTTGAGACTGAGTCTCACTCTGTTGCCCAGGCTAGAGTGCTGTGGTGCGGTCTCGGCTCACTGTAATCTCTACCTCCCCAGCTCAAGTGATTCTCCTGCCTCAGCCTCCCGAGTGGAGGTGCCTCCTGCTACCGCACCTGGAAAATTTTTAAATTTTTAGTAGAGACAGGGTTTCACCCTGTTGGCCAGGCTGGTCTCAAACTTCTGATCTCAAGTGATTCTCCCACGTTGGCCTCCTAAAGTGCTGCGATTACAGGTATGAGCCACTGCACCTGACCAAAAATATCTTTTATTTCATTTTATTTGGTGTCCCATGGCTTGTTGAATTGGGCATTCTAATTCTTTCCCCTGAGTTGGAAAGTCGTCTACCATTACTTCTTTGAGTTTGTTTTCTGTCCCTTTTCCTATTTCTGGCATGCCAATTAATCATAAATTCTTCTGCTTTATAGTATCCCATAAGTCTCTCAAGCCATTATCATGGCTTTTTATTTTTTTTAAACTCCTCAAATTGGATGATTTCTAGTGGTCTCTCCTCACATTCAATGATCCCTTTTTTTTCTGCTTGATCTAGCCTGTTGTTGAACTCCTCTATTAAATTTTTCAGTTTGTTTATAGCATTATTGAGATGTATGATTTCTATTTGGTATTTAAAAATATTTATTATCTCCCATTTGAGGTCTCAGCTTGTTCTTGCAATGCTGTCATGACTTCTGTGAGCATCTTTATGACAATAATTTTGAATTCCTTTTGAGTAAATCACAAAATTCTGTTTTTCAGGTCAGTTTCAGAGTGTTATCTTTTTCTTTTGTTTGAAACACATTCTATTTTTTCTTTTTTTATTTTACTCACTTCTCTGCATTGGTTTCTATACATTAGATAAGAAAACAATTTATCTCAATCTTGTTGAACTAGCATTATTTAGAAGAAAATTTTTACCAATCTTTCCTTCTATAGATTTTAAGGTGCCTCTCTAATTTTTTTTCTTTCTTCTTTTTCTTTTTCTGATTTTTTTTTTTTTTTGGCCTGGATGGTTATCTTTGGTTTTGGTGCCTACCTGGAGCTTAGAATATGTCCCATCTTGTGCATATCCTGAAATGATATAAGAGGAGCCAGGTATTTTAGATATACCTGGAAAGGTTAGGAGGCTGGATGTGAGCTCCAGTAATTCTATTTTCATAGTGAGGCTGAATGAGGGATTTTTTCCCCCCACTTTATCTGGACTAAGCCAGAGAAGAGGACCTGTGGCTAATACCTGTGTTCATGTTCAGGCTACACCTTCTGATTCTGGAAGGATAGATGCTGGAAGTGAGTTTGTTATATGTTTATCTGTTTGTTTTCTGTGGTCTTGGGTCACTCAGGATTGCAACGTTCCCTTGAAGTCCAGAAATACTTCATTAAGGAGATAGTTCTTTAGGTGAAAGCTATGGAAGTTGTGGTGCTTGGTACATGGCCAAACTCCTTTCGGAAAGCCTGGATATACCTGGATTATCTCTTGGGTGAACTGGGGAAGGTGGGTTTTATGAAGTATCAAGCTGTGGTTCTAGCTATTGTAGTTAGATTGGTTATTTGTTTGATTGTATTCTCTGTTGGCTCCTTGATGCAAGTTCATTAGAGTGTAGGCCATCAATTAGATGTGTGTCACAAGCCACTTCCAGAGAGAACGTGAGAGCTTCATGTTCCTGCCCCCTTTTCTGTGTACTCCAAGTGGGTATAGGCCCTGGAAGTGTTTGGATGGCCATCTAAGACCACTTCTTTGTTCTGGAATCAAGGGAGATTCACATATACCTAGTCCTCCTGTCCCCAGAGCTATTAGGTTTAGAATGGAGTCTTTTAGGAGGCAGATTTAACAACTCGGGCTTCTCGTGTGTGTTCTGGAACTCTTTTAGGGAGAAACAGGGAATTGTTTATTTGTTGTTTTTAAGCCTCTTCTTTGCACTAATCCTAGAGGATATAGTACCTTAAAGAGCCCACACACTTGTACAAAGCCATGGTCACTTAATTTTTGTTTTTACCTGTGGTTTAGAGAGACACATGAGTATGCCAGTTCTTTCTATTCCCACAGCTAGATTTATGATTCAGTCAGTTAGGTAGATGTTATAAGAGTTGGGGTGTAAACTTTTCTCTGGCTGGCCCCAGTTTAATAATTGACTGTCTCTCTTTACTACCTGATGCAAGTTGGTTAGAAGTCAAGCGACCTCCAGCCACTGCAGGGGTATTTCACAAACCCTTTCTGGGGGAAATAAAGGGTTATGTATCTTATACATCCCTTTTCTGCACTACTTCTTGGAGAATAAAGTTCCTGGAAGTCCTTGAAGTCCTTGCATGTCCTTAAGAAAAAAACACCACTTTATTTCCTAAAGTCCGGAGAGACATCCTCTCTGCTCACACAGTTGGTGAATTAAAAGTCAAACCAGGGACAAACGTGGGCTTTAGGCCCCGTATATGAGATCCAGACCCTTTTTACCACAGAGGGAAACTAAGTGCTGGAGAATTATTTCCCAATTTTATGGTTCTCCTACCTACTCAATGTGCATGTTTGCTCAGTTGCTCGACGGGTAGAATTCCCGCAGTTGCTCTCTCATTTTCTCTCAGAGGGAGCTGATTTATAGATAGATGTTCATTTAGGGCATCCGTGTGTGGAGGGACAATCAGAAGCTTCCAGTTCCTCATTGTTGATGACATGACTATAACACAGTCATTCTATAATGCTGTCAGGAATCTAGTGATAGAAAATATATTATAGCATCCAGGGAATTGATTCAAAATTCGGGTTTTCAAATTCCTTTATATGACTACTGACAATTTTTTATTTATTCTAAAAAGAATTTTTGTTTTTTGATAATAAACTTTTTATGTGCTTAGTCTATAAAGTTTAGAAATTATAGAAAAGTAAAAGAATATTAAAACATTTAAAAATAATGTGTCTTTTTTCTTTATGCATGAATAAACTTGCTATGCTTTTTCTTGCAATGTTTCATTATATATTCTAATATCAACAATATTTATTTACATGATTTTAGCAGCGGCACAATGATCTATCTCATAGATGAATCATATACTTTTACATAATTATTTTATTTCTGAAAATATGGAATATTTCCAAAATTTTGCTATTCTAACACACACACAAAGGAAGAAAAAAACCTCCACTTGGATAAATTTCTGTATGATATTACTATATCTGCATATATTATTTTCATAGCAAAGAATCCTTGAAGTAAAATTACTACATCAAAGTGCATAAACCTTTTTGAAAGCTCTTGATACATATTGCTAAAATGCCCACCAGGTCAACTGTAGCAATTTACACTCTCATCAGTGGCTATTCTTAACTGGGCCTAGTGAGCTTTGATTATCATCTCTCTTTCTAACCTGTGTCAATTTGATACACAAAAAATGAGATCCCATTTTATTTCCTTTGTTGTTTTTCATTTCTCTGTCTATAAGTGGAAATAAGTTTTTGTTAGCTGCTTGTTCTTTTCTTTTAATTGACTTTATAAACCTTTGTATGTTATTGTTTTCATGATATTGATTTATCACACTATGTTTTTAGCAGTGCACATTCTAAAATTTTTTCTTCTAAACTTCATTTTTTCTTTTTACATATCTTTGTTCTGTAAATTCTTGATTTATTTCATCTTTAAATTTACTCATGACATAATCATTTACTATTTACTAGCATTTTAAAGTTATTTTTAATATTTTATAGTTTTTTAATTTATAGATTTATTTTGTTATGTTTTGCTAGATCAAAATTTCAGCTGTAATTCAATACAGCTGAAGGGTATAAACTCAGCACACAAAATCCCTTTCGTTTCTATACACTAACAACAAACTGTCTGAAAAACAAATTAATAAAAGAATCCTATTTATAATAGCATCAAAAAGAATATACTACTTAGAAACAAATTTAACTAAGTAAGTGAAAACTATATATGCTTTAAAACATCAGACAAAAAATATTGGAAGATAACTTGTGTTCGTGGATTGGAAGAGTAAATATTGTCAAAAGGTTCATACTACACAATGTGATCTAAAACTTCAGTGCAATCATTATCAAAATTCCACTATTATTTTTCACAGAAATAGGAAAAGAAATCCTAAATGCATGTGGATCCACAAAAGAACACAAATAGTCAAGATAATTTTGAAAAAAAAGAACAAAGCTGAAGCCATCACACTATTTGACTTCAAAATATACTTTAAAGCTGTGATAACGAAAACAAAATGATATTAACATTAAATGCCATAGATTAATGGAGCAGAATAAAAAGTCCAAAAATATACCTACACATATATGATCAACTAATCTTCAACAGAAGCACAAAGAGTACACAATAAGGAAAGGACAGTCTCCTTAATAAATAGTATTGAAAAAACTGTGTATCCACATGCAAACCACAAAAGTACATTCCTGTCTTAAACCATACACAAAAAATCAACACAAAATAGATTAAATATTTAAATATGAGACCTAAAACAATGAAACTCCTAGAATGAAGTTTAAGGAAAAAGTTCTTTGACATTAGTCCTGGAAATGATTTTTTGGACTTGGCTCCAAAATCATAGGCAGTGAAAGTAAAAACACATTAAGTGTATCCTCACTGAATTAAAAAATGTCTGTACAACAAGGGAAATAATCTACAAAATGAAAAGGAAATCTATGAAAAGGGAGAGAGTACTTGCATTGTAAATCAAATATCTTATCAGATTTCTTAGGATGGCTACAATGAAAAATAAAAAAAATATATATTGGCAAGGATGTGGAGTAAATGGAAACCCTGTACACTGTTTGTAGAAACATAAATGGGCACAATCATAATGGAAAACAGTATAGAGGTTTATCAAAATACTTTAAAAAGAACTACCATATCTCAACAACCCCACTTCTGGGTTATATTCAAAGGAAATGAAATCACTGTCAAGCAGATTTCTATGTTTCCATGTTCATTGCAGCATGGTGGACAATTCCCAAGATGTGGCATCAACCTACATGTTAATCCACAAGTGAATGGATAAAGGAAATATAAAATGAAAAAGAAACTATAAAATTATTTAGTTAAAAAAAATCATGCTATTTGTGACAACACGGATGAACCTGGAAGAAATTATGCTAAGTGAAATAAATGAGACAAAGAAAGACAAATTCTGTATGACATCACTTCTGTGTGGAATCTGTAAAAGTGGAACTCATAAAATAGGAGTGGTTACCAGAGATTGTGGGGTGGAGGAAATAGGGAGATGTTGGTTGAAGGATACTACCTTTCAGTTATAAGACAGATCAGTTCTGGCTGAGGTGTGGTGGCTCATGCCTGTAATCCTAGCACTTTGGGAGGCCAAGACAGGTCGATTACCTGAGATCAGGAGTTCAAGACCAGCCTGGCCAACATGGCAAAAACCCGTCTCTACTAAAAATACAAAAATTAGTTAGGTATGATGGCGGGAGCCTGTAATCCCAGCTCTCCAGGAAGCAGAGGCAGGAGAATTGCTTGAGCTCAGGAGTGGAGGTTGCAGTGAGCCAAGATGGCACCATTGCACCCCAGCCTGGATGACAGGGAGAGACTCTGTCTCAAAAAAAAATAAATAAAGACAGGTAAATTCTGAGATTTTATGTATATCATGATGGCTATAGTTAATAATAATGTATAGTTGAAATTTGCTTAGAGACTAGATCTTAAGTATTCTTGCAACAGCAATAAAAAGGCAACTATGAGAGGTGATGTATATGTTAATTAGCTTAATTTTGTAAGTATTTTGCAATATGTACATATACAAATACATCACATTGTATACATTAATTGCATACATTTTTAATTTATCAATTCTACCTCAATAAAGCTATGGGGGAATAAGATCTAAGTTGTTTGTTGGTATGTGTTGTGCCTTCCAAAGTTGTTGAGAAGAGAGGATATGTAAAAGTATATATGGATTTACATATAAATCTATAAACTGATAGATATATTATATATGTTTTAATTAATTAGCACTTTCCTTTACCACCTTCTCAAGATATTTACAACAATCTGAGCATAGCCTCTCTTTTATACATCGAAGCTATCCTATGCACAAGTACATAAAAATTACTATGTAAGTACATGCATATCTATCTGATAATCAGAATTTACAAGCAAATGTGTGTTCTGGCCTTTTTGGAATATCTTTATTCCTCCACTATGTTGTTTTATAATGCTTTTTGTATCATATCATATGACTTATACATTATATTCTTATGTAGTCTCTGGTCTATATCAGAACTACTTATGTTAGCTCACTGATCTAATTATAAGTTGATCATTTAATTACTGTGCTTTTTAAAATGATACATTTTAGAATAATCTGACTGTTTCTGGGTGTGGTGGTTCATACCTGTAATTGCAGCACTTTGGGAGGTCGAGGGAGGTGGATCACAAGGTCAAGAGACTGAGACCATCCTGACCAACATGATGAAACCCTGTCTCTATTAAAAATACGAAAATTAGCTGTGTGTGGTGGCACATGCCTGTAGTCCCAGCTACTCAGGAGGTTGAGGCAGGAGAATGGCTTGAACCCAGTAGGCAGAGTTTGTGGTGAGCCGAGATTGCACCACTGCACTCCAGCGTGGACAAAAAGAGCAAAACTCTGTCAAAAAAAAAAAAAAGTTATTAGGATTCATTTTTCCTTGAACAAAATTATCTATCAATTAAAAATAGGAGTAGATGGTGTTGGGAAAACTGGCTAGCCATGTGCAGAAAGCTGAAACTGGACCCCTTTCTTACACTTTATACAAAAATTAACTCCAGATGGATTAAAGATTTAATGCCATAAAAACCCTAGAAGAAAACCTAGGCAATACCACTCAGGACATAGGCATAGGCAAGGACTTCATGACTGAAATGCCAAAAGCAATGGCAACAAAAGCCAAAATAGACAAATGGGATCTAATTGAACTTAAGGGCTTCTGCACAGCAAAAGAAACAATCATTAGAGTGAACCAGCAACCAACAGAATGGGAGAAAATTTTTGCAGGTTACCCATCTGACAAAGGGCTAATATCCAGAAGCTACAAAGACCTTAAACAAATTTGCAAGAAAAAAACAATCCCATCAAAAAGTGGGAGAAGGATATGAACAGACACTTTTCAAAAGAAGACATTTATGCAGCCAACAAACATATGAAGAAATGCTCATCATTACTGGTCATTAGAGAAATGCAAATCAAAACTACACTGAGATACCATCTCACACCAGTTAGAATGGCGATCATTAAAAAATCTGGAGACAGCAGATGCTGGAGAGGATGTGGAGAAATAGGGATGCTTTTACATTGTTGTGGGAATGTAAATTAGTTCAACCATTGTGGAAGACAGTGTGGTGATTCCTCAAGGATCTAGAACTAGAAATACCTTTTGACCCAGCAATCCCATTACTGGGGATATACCCAAAGGATAATAAATCATTCTACTCTAAAGACACCTGCACAAGTATGTTCATTGAGGCACTGTTTATAATAGCAATGACTTGGAACCAACCCAAATGTCCATCAGTTATAGACTCGATAAAGAAAATGTGGCATATATACACCATGGAATACTATGCAGCCATAAAAAAAGATGAGTTCATGTCCTTTGTAGGGACAAGGATGAACCTGGAAACCATCATTCTCAGCATACTGACACAAGAACAGAAAATCAAACACTGCATGTTCTCACTTGTAAGTGGGTGTTGAACAATAAGAACACATGGAACACAGGTAGGGGAACATCACACACTGGTGGCTGTTGGGGGTGGGGGGACTAGGGGAGGGATAACAGGGGGTGGGGGGATTGGGGAGGGATAACATTAGGAGAAATACCTAATGTAGGTGACGGGGATGGATGCAGCAAACCGCCATGCCATGTGTATACCTATGTAACAATCCTGCATAATCTGCACATGTACCCTGGAACATAAAGTATAATTTTAAAAAATAGGAGTGGAGACGGGGAAAGGTGTTCTTCTCTGGGGACAGACAATAAGGAATACATTGTCTGAAAAAAAATTAAAAGTCGTAATAAAGCCAAACTAAAGAACAGTTTTATTATTTTTATATATCTATAATTCTTACCCCAAAGATCTTTGGTTGATCTGAGTTCTAAATTTAGATAATTGTTTTTGTTTCTGTTGAGTATGTATGATATGTGTATAAGCTTCCATTTTGATGATTTTTAAAAATTATCCTTTAATAAGTATTATATTCTACATAGAAGTTAGTTTAAAATATTCCTATTTAGATAGTGGCTCCCAAGACATACAGAATCAATGACATTAATTTGGAGAGTTAGTTGGTAAAGGATAGAATTGTCATTCTTAATTTGGGCAAAGTTTCTATCACTGTGGGACTATATAATCCTTTACTGAAAACACATGTTTGAAATAAACAATGCTAACATAGTGGTAGCAAAGACAAAGAAACAGAAGATGTGTTATTTTGATTCTATAATTCAATGTGTACTTTTGGAGTTTTTATTTGTATTTAGGACCATAATATTGTGTTAGCTAGATGCAGATTTTGGTTCCTATGTAAAAAATTTTGCTAAAATATAATGATATATTTAAGTTGACATTTTAAGTTATTCCTATTTGGACAGCAGAGCTGGCCTTTGTTCTCCTGAATCAGTCATTGGCTTAGGCTGGGAGTGAGGCATCTCTCATTAGGAGAAGATAATTCTTCACAGGAGACGCGGGTTGTGAGCAGTTAGCACCCAACCCTCACAGCACCTGGGGGTGGTTCACTAGCCTTGTGAGGACTCTGAGTGTGGAACCAACAGAATGTGCTGCAGCTTCAAACTTTTATTCTTTGAAAGAGTTCTTCAGCTTCTTTTTCAAAAAGACACCTAAGGTAGGCATAAAAAAATGCCCTTCTCCTTAAAAAAAAATGTATTTCCTAGAATCTGGGGATTTTATCTAATATGAGAAAGAAAACGGTCTTTGCAGTTGTAATTGAGAACATTGAGAGATTAGCCTGGATTTTGCAAGTGGTCCCATAGTACAATATCATGTATCCTTATAAAAAGGAGGTTGAAGGAGATTTTACACAAAAGACAGTGAAAAGGTGGTATGAATACAGAGGCAGAGATTGCAGGGGTGCCGTGGCAAATCAAAAATGATGGCAACCTCCAGGAGCTAGAAGGAGCAAGGAATGAATTCTTCCCTAAAACCTCCAGAAGGAGCGTGGCCTTACAAACACTTTGATTAGTATTGTGAAATAATAAATTTATCTATGTTAAGCCACCAAACTTGTATTAATTTGTTGCAGTAGCCATAAAAAAAACTGATGCAAAACTGTAGTCAAATTCACAGGTAAATAACTGAATTAGGCTAACTTCCTCATTCATATCACATTTGTGCCAGATCTGTGAATAAATCTCTTTCCAATATTCATAGATTTTCTCATAGCAAGTTTTTGTCTAGATTGTTGGTGCTACACAAATGAATCTTATTTTGTACTATCTTTTCATTAATTGTTTCATGTGAATTTTTTCTCTTTTATTCATTAGCCTGTAACGTTTTATTGAACAGAATGTATTTTGATAAAGGTAGAAAGAAAATAATTTTTGAAGTCAACTTTTCTTAGTTATGAATTTCAGACCCTAAGCAAGATACTTAAAGTATCAAGCCCTCAGGTTTTTTCTATATAACACAGTGATAATAGTACCTATGGTGTAAAGGATAATTGCATAGACTAAATTAGAAACAAATGCAGAGTACCTGGCTTAGAGTAGGAATCAGATAAAATTTCTTTCTTCTTCTTACCCTGAGTAACAAGTACATGCTTTGGCACTACCACATCTTTGGGTAAATACTGTACTTGCTTGCTGAATTTGGACACACATATAATTAAAACTTTAAATTGATATGCCCTTAACATTTAATATTTACAGGGATGTACATATATTATTTATATATCAGTGTTATACATTGGAGTGAAAGGTGACTTGGGAACACTTTAGGGCTATGAGGGCTGAATATTCTTTTTGGGCCATATTATAAATCATTCTGCATGAGGAAGCAGTCAAAAACAATTGTTACTAACACTTTTAAATCTGATTCTTTTTTCCAATCTGAACATAAAAAAGCTATCACTGGTAGGTTGGCTCCTTCAAATGTACCTAGATATATGACATCTTTTTGGTGTGGTCTGGATGTTGCCATATGTCTTTGCATATATTAGTAAGCCTAACTAATTGTCAAGAATAGACACTAGAAATATAAGGTTGGTGTAGAAGTAATTGTGGGTTTTGCCATACTTTTATAGCAGAAACGGCAATTACTTTTGCACCAACCTAATAGAAGTGGCATTCCCAGGAAAAAAAAATGCTATTTCTGGGCCTCATATTGAGCAGTTTTCATAAGAAAGAGACCATGAGAAAAAAAATGAAAGTTAATTAACTCGAAAGACGGACTTAAAGAAACTAAAATCATTAGGGAAGATAGAGTAATATCCGCTAGAGTAATATCCAATAGCTATTTTGGTGACCGGTGAGTCCAGGACATGCTGGATAGGTAGAAAAGCCAAAGAATCTAAAAGATAACATAAATACATGTTTTTTTTTCTTGTAATCTAAATAGAAGTGGCTCAGGGTACGCCCTGAGCTTCTAGATCGAAGTAGTTGTTAGAGTTCATTAATTTATCTAATTTGCTGCTAGATCCTGTGTGAGTTTGTCTTTCAGCCCTGCCAATGAGACTCTTGTGTTGTTGTTGTTGGCTTGCAGATTCTGACCAGCAGCAAATATGTGTATGTGTGTATAATATTTATAGTATATTTATATATGTGTGTATGATATAACTTCTATAAATAAACCCTGGCCTATCCCAGGAGTATAAAAAATAATATACCTAATTTATTAAGAAGATTAAATATTTATTAAGCGCCTTTTCAAGGTACAGATGAAGCTAAAGATATAAAAATAATGGTAATTGTATAGTCCTATTGATGTTGATTGTCTCTGTGGAGGTATAAGAGATGTTGTTAAAAGAGGAACTTAACTTGGTCATGCACTTATAAAGGGTGGTCATGGTGCGTGTCTGGTGGTGTGTCCTACTGATGGAGTGGGTTTTATTGATATAAAATATTTTACATGTTTATGGATTACATGTTATTATTTGTTACATGTATAGAATGTGTTATGATCAAGTGAGGGTGTTTGGGATATCCATAACCTTGAGTATTTACCATTTCTATGTGTTGGTAACATTTCAAGTCCTTTCTTCCAGCTACTTTGAAATATACTATACCGTGTTGCTGACTATAATCACTTACTCTACTGTCAAATATTGGGTTTTTTTTCTATGTAACTGTATGTTTATATTCACTAATCAACCTTTCTTTATCCCTGCTTTCACCCATGCACTTTTCCCAACCTCTGGTGTATATCATTCTATTTTCTAACTACAAAAGATCAATTTTTTAGCTCCCATATATGAGTAAGAAAATATGTCATCTGTCTTTTGGTGTCTGACTTATTTAAATTAACATAATAAGCTTCAAGTTCCACCCATATTGCTGCAAATGACATGATATCATTCATTTTGATAGCCCAATAGTATTTTGTTGTGTACATAAACCACATTTTAAAATTTACTAATCTGCCAGTGACACTTGGGTTGATTCCATATCTTTGCTATTATAAAGAGTGTTGCAATATCTTTTTGATATGCAGATTTCTTTTCCTTTAGATAAATACCCAATAGTGGAATTTCTGAATCATTACATACTATTAATTTTTTTTTTGACAAAACTTCATACTGTTTTCCATAGCGGTTGTACTAAATTACACTCCCACCAACAGTGTATAAAAGTTCCCTTTTCTATTCATCCTTGACAGCATCTGTGCTTTTTCGTTGTTTGTTTTTTAAGTAATAGCCATTCTAACTGGGATAAAATGGTATTGCATTGTGGCTTTGATTTGCATTTCCCTCATGATTAGTGATGTTGAGTATTTTTTCATATACCTGATAGCCATCTGTATGTCTTCTTATTAAAAATTGTATTCATGTCCTTAATACACTTTTTAATTAGATTATTTGATATTGATTGTTCAGTTGTTTTAGTTCCTTGTATATTCTGGATATTAATTAGTCCCTTTTTAGATAAATAGTTTATAGAAGTTTTTCCCATTCAACAGGTTGTTTCTTTACTCTGTGCACATTTTCCTTTGCTGTGAAGAAGGCTTTTAGTTTAATGTAGTCCTATTTGCCTATTTTTGTTATAGTTGTCTATGCTTTTGCAGTGTTAGCTATGAAAAGCTTGCCATGCCCAATGTCTTAAAGCATTTTCCCTATGTTTTTCTCTAGTAGTTTTATAGTTTTGGGTATTATATTTAAGTAATTTTTCTGCATATGGATATCCAATTTTCCCAGCACCACTCTTTGAAGAGGATGTCCTTTCCTCATTGTATGTTCTTGGCAACTTTATATATATGTATATATATATATAAACACTTGCATGTAAATGCATGAACTTATTTCTGGACTCTATTCTGTTCCATTTGTCTATGTGTCTATTTTTATACCAATAACATGCTGTTTCGGGTACAATAGACTTGTGATATATTTTGAAGTCAGGCAGGGTGATGCCTCCAGCTTTGTTCTTTTTGCTCAAGTTTCCTTTGGCTATTTGGGCCCCTTTTTTGTTTTCATACAAATTTTACCTTTCTTTTATTTCTGTGAAAATAGAAAATACCTAGGGGTTGCATTTAATCAATATATTGCTTTGGGAGCTATGGTCATTTTAACAATATTGATTATTTTGATTCATAAGCATGGGATGTATTTCCATTTGTTTGTGTACTCTTCAATTTTTTTTTATTAGTGTTTTGCAGTTTTCCTTGCAGATAGTTTTCACCTCCTTAGTTAATTTCTAAGTATTTTATTTTTTGGAGCTGTTATAAATGGGATTACTTTCCTGATTTCTTTATCATCTAGCTCATTATTCATGTATAGTGTATTGATTTTTATGTTGATTTTATATTATACAACTTTACTGAATTTATTAATTAAATTTACAAGTTTTTTTGGTGGAGTTTCTAGTTTTTTTTCTAGATATCTGATTATATTATTAGCAAAGAGGAACATTATGACTTCCTATTATCCAATATGGATGCCATTTATTTCTTTCTCTTGCCTGATTGCTCTTACTAGGACTTCCAGGATTATGTTGAATAGCAGTGGTGCAAGTGGGCATCTTTAACTTTTCCAGTTCTTAGAGGAAGCACTTTCAGTTTTCTCCCATTTAGTATGATTTTAGCTGTGAGTCTGTCATATATGGCCTATATTATTTTGAGATATATTCCTTCTATTCCTAGTTTGTTGAGAATGTTTATCATTTTTAAGTGATGTTATATTTTATCAAATGATTTTCTCTGTATCTTTTGAGATGGTCATATTATCTTGTTGATGTGATGTATCATGGTTACTAATTTGTATATGTTGAATAATCCTTGCATCCCCAGTATAAATCTGAGTTGATGGTGGTGTATTATCTTTTCAGTGTGCTGTTGGATTCTTTTGTTAGTATTTTGTTAAGGACTTTTTGCATCTATGTACATTGGGGATATTGGCCCATAGTTTTCTTTTTGTTGTTGTGTTTTTCTCTGGTTTTTGGTATCAGGGTAATGTTGGACTCATAGAATGAGTTATGGAGCGTTCCCTCTTTAATTTTTTGAAATAGTTTTAGGGGCATTCGTATTTTTTTTTAACATGTTTGGTATAATTTGGCCATATCCATCCAGTCCTAGACTACTTTTTGTTGGAAGAATTTTAATATATGATTCAGTCTCATTACTTGTTATTGGTCTGCTCAGGTTTTCTGTTTCTTCCTGATTCTTGGTAGGTTGTATATTTCCCAGAATGTATTAATTTCTCCTAGGTTCTCCTGTTTATTGGCATATAGTTGGTCATAATAGTCTCTCATATCTTTTTAAATATTTCTGTGGTATCAATTGTAATGTCTCCATTTTCATTTCTGATTCTATTTGGGTCTTCTCTCTTTTCTTTGTTAGTTGGGATAGAGGCTTGTAAATTTTGCTTATCTTTCCAGAGACCCAATATTTTATTTGGCTTATCCTTCGTATTTTTTAAGTCTCTCTTATTTAGTTCTGCTGATATCTTTATTATTTCTTTCCTTCTGGTAATTTTGGGTTTTCCCCACTAGCTTTTCTAGTTCCTTGAAGCACATTATTAGCTAAATTTGAAATATTTCAACTTTTTTGATGTATGCATTTATTGCTATAAACTTTTCTCTTTCACTGCATTTGCTGGTTTTTACAGGTATTGGTATATTGTGTTTTCATTTTCATTTGTTTCAATAATTTTTTTAATTTTCATCTTAATTTCTTCATTAAATCAATGGTCATTCAGGAAAATGTTATATAATTTCCATGTATTTGTATATTTTCCAAAGTTCCTCTTAGTGTTGATTTTTATTTTTATTTCATTGTGGTCTCAGAAGATACTTGATATAATTTTAAGTTTTTAAAATTGTGTTGATATTTGTTTGGTGGCCTATTATATGGTTTCTCCTAGAGAATGTTCTATGTGCTAATTAGAATAATATATATTCTGCAATTGATTGAAAATTTTCTGTAAATATCTGTAATATCCATTTGAACTAAAGTCCAATTTAAATCCAATGCTTCTTTACTGATTTCCTGTCTAAATGTTCTATCTAATACTGAGAATGGGGTGTTGATATCCTTCACTATTGTTGTAGTAGATCTATCTCTCTTTTTACATCTAGTAATATTTGTGTTACAAATTTGAGCATTCCAATTTTGGGTATATATATATTTAGAATTGTTACATCATGTTGCTAGATTGATCAATTTTTAAATCATATAGTGACCTTCTTTGTCTTTTTCTTAACTGTTTTTGACTGATAGTCTATTTTATCTGATACAATTATAGCTAATTCTGTTAGCTTTTGATTTCCATTTGCATGGAATATCTTTTTCTTTCCCTTTATTTGAATTCTATATGTGGGTTTGCAAGGTAAATATGTTTGTTATAGGTAGATATAGTTGAATGATTTTTCTTTATTCATTTTTCCCTGTATCATTCACATGGAGAATTTAATCCATTTATATTCAAGGTTATTATTGATATAAGAAGGTTTTGTTACTATCATATTGTTAATTGTTTTCTAGTTGTTTTGTATATTCTTTTTTCCTTTCTTTTTCTCTTATTGTTTGTCATTGTAGGTTGGTGTTTTACTGTAGTAGTACCATTTAAGTCCTTTATTTTTCTCATTTGTGTATTTGGTTTATCACTGCGTTTTCTCCTTTCACGTGTTTTTATGACCATAATTCATCCTTTAGCTTTAAAGTTTTGAACTCCCTTGAATTTTTCTTATAAGGCTTGTTTCAGGGTGATAAATTTCTTCAGCATTTGCTTATCTGGAAAAGACTTCATTTCTTCTTCATTTTTGAAGGATAATTTTGTTGGACATAATGTCCTTGGGTGAAAGTGTTTTGTTTTTTTGTTTTGATCGATCACTTTGAATATGTCATCCCATTCTCTTCTGGCTTATAGGTTTTTGCTAAGAAAATCCACTGTTATTCTGATGGGGGTACCTAGATGCTTTCCTCTTGCTCTTTCTAGTATGCTTTATTTTGTTTTGACTTGAGACAGTATGACTATAACATGTGATTTGGTTTGACTGTGTTCTCACCCAAAATCTTATCTTGGAACTGTGATCCCTATAATCCCCAAATGTCAAGGGCAGGATTACCTGGTGGAGGTAATTGGATCATGGTGAGGTTCCCCCATGCTGTTCTCATGATAATGAGTAAGTCTCTTGTGATCTGATGATTTTTAAGCATCTAGCATTTCCCCTGCTTGCAGTCACTCTGTCCTGCTGCCCTGTGAAGAAGGTGCCTGGTTCTCTTTTGCCTTCCACCATGATTATAAGTTTCCTGAGGCCTCCCCAGCCATGCTGAACTGTTAGTCAATTAAAACCTTTTCCTTCATAAATTACCCAGTCTTAGGTATGTCTTCATAATAGTGTGAGAATGGATTGATACAATGTGTAAAGGAGACAGTCTTTTTACATTATATCTATTTGAGGATCTTTTAATTCCTTGTATCTGAATGTCTAGGTTTCTTGCTAAAGTTAGGAAGTTTTCATCTAATATTTAATTAAATATATTTTCTAACCTTTTTATTCTCCCTATGCCCTGGAAGTCACCAATACTTCACATATTCACTTGTTTTCTATTGTCCCAAATTTTATAAAGAGTTTGTGTATTATTTTTTATCCTTTTTTCTTTGTTTTTATTGAACTGGGTTATTTCAAAAGACCTGTCTTCAAATGCTGAGATTCTTTCTTCTGATTGATCTAGTATATTGTTGAAACTTTCAAATGTATTTTATATTTCAGCCAATTAATTATTTAATTCCAGAATTTCTGTTCATTTGTTTTAATATCTATTTCTTTGGTAAACTTCTCATTAATACCCTGAGTTGTTCTTATGATTTCTCTGTATTGCTATTTCAAATTCTTATGTATGTTGCTGAGCTTCTTTAAAATTAAAATTTTGAATTATCTAGGGTTTTGTAAATTTCTTTTTGATTAGGATATGTTGCTACAGATTTATTTTTGGAGATATCATATTTCCTTGCTTTTTTATGTTTTCTGTATCTTTACGTTGATATAAATGTATCTGATTTAAGAGTCGCTTCTTCCAATTGTTGAATTTGCTTCTGAAGAAAAGAAAGGAAATTGGGGATAATGCTGTCACTGCCTATCATAGCCGGTGTCTGAACACATGACCATGGGAACTGAAATATGGGGTGTGTGTCTGTGTGTGTGTGAGTGTGTGTGTACTTGTTGGAAAGAGTGCTTTTCTTCAATTTGAGATGCATGGAGTAGTATAATCTTTGAATGATTTTTTTTTTCAGCTGTAAACAGTATCAGTGGTATCTGAGATTTTCTTGGTGGCTTAGGAGGTGTTTATTAGTGGAGGTTTTGGTGAAGTTTTGGTGAGGAGTAGGAAGCCAGGTGGGCCAGTCTTCAGGCCCCTGTGGTGGCAGCAGTAGGCTAAGTATGCCTGTCTTTTAGCCCCAGGGTGGCATACACTGGTGCCAGAGTTAATAAGGCCATGCTGGCTGATTCTTAGGTTTCTAGGTGGCTTGTTCAGATGATGGTAGTGGCAATGGTAGGCCAGGATTGTGGGCAGGTTCTTGGGTCCCTGAACAGCAGGCATGAGGTAGATGATGGCAGAAGGCATACTTCCCCTTGAATCTAAGTGGTCTTTGCTGGTGGTGGTGTTGGCTGTGACAGTTTGGGTAGACCAGTCCCATGGCCCTCTAGGGGTACATATAGATGGGTACCAACTGTATTAATATCAGCGGGTAGTGTTGTCCTGACCACAGACCCTGGGGGAAGTGTTTAGGTACCAACTTCAGTTGTAAACTGGTAGGGACAATCACCAGGTCTCTGGATCATATGCTTGAATATAGGAGGGTTGGGGCATGTAGGACTGAGCCAGTGGACTTGTTTCAGTCCCCATGGTCATGTGTTCAGGCACTGGCTGTGATGAGCAATGATAGCATTATCCCCAATTTCCCAGCAGAATGCTCATGCATGTTCAGTGGCAGCTGTACTGTGAGCCAACAAAAGAAAAGGCAGACCCACTCTCAGCAGGAACAGGATAGTCAGGTAGCTGTGGGATATGCAGTTTCCCCATATCTTGATCCTCCAGTGGCCTGCAGTGCCAAAAGTGGGATTTATCTCTGTGATGTGTGAAAGTGCCCAGTCTCACTTGTCTTTCCTTGGGCCTGTGGTGGTAGTGGCACTGGCAGTTGTGGTCCCAGGGCAAAATAGATCTTTGGAGTCTGGGGTCTCAGAATGACACAGGTTGTGGGCCTGCCAATGGGTAGGTTGAAGCTGCAGTGGTAGGATTGTCCTCAGGGTGCATGAAGATGCCTGGCCTCCCTCCCCATCCTCAGCAGCAGTGGTGGCATCAGTTTCAGGGTAAGATGCAGTCCTTTGGGGGCTTGGCTCTCAGAACGGTGCCATGCTGAAGCTGCTCATGGCTCAAAAGCCTGTGAGACCCTCCCTGGAGCAATGCCTCTGTGCGTCTCTAGGCAGTTCTGTATGTTATCCTTGAGGCCCATGTAGGTTGAGGGACTCTCCTGTAGCTAGAATTGTAAAAGTCCATGACAGGAATGTGGAGCCCTGGGGGCTGCTCACTTACCCTTTACTCATGCCTGGGAGTTTCTCCTGGCTCCCAACTATTCCCAGCCAAGCAGGATGCCTGCCATGTTATATGGTTTGGCTGTGTCACCACCCAAATTTCATCTTGAATTATAATTCCCACAATTCCCATGAGTCATGGTAAAAACTTGGTAGCACATAATTGAATCATAGGGGTGTGTCTTTCCCATGCTGTTCTTGTGATAGTGAATAAAGTCTTATGAGATGTGATGGTTTTAAAAACAGGCTCTCTCTATCTTTGCCTGCTGCCATCCATGTAAGACATGACTTGTTCCTCCTTGGCTTCTGCCATGTTGAGCCTGTGAGGCCTCCACAGACACATGGAACTGTAAGTCCATTAAACCTCTTTCTTTTGTAAATTGCCGAGTCTCAGGTATGTCTTTATCAGCAGTGTGAAAATGGACTAATACATTAAATTGGTACCAGTAGAGTGGGGCGCTGCTAAAATGATACCTGAAAAGGTAGAAGCAAATTTGGAACTAGGTAACAGGCAGAGGTTGGAACAGTTTGGAGGGCTCAGAAGAAGACAAGAAAATGTGGGAAAGTTTGGAACTTCTGAGATACTTACAAATGACTTTGACCAAAATGCTGATAATGATATGGACAATGAAATCCAGACTGAGATGGTCTCAGATGGGGATGAGGAACTTGTTGGGAACTGGAGCAAAGGTGACTCCTGCTTTGTTTTTGCAAAGAGAAAAGTGGCATTTTGACTCCGCCCTAGAGATGTGGAACCTTGAACTTGAGAGAGATGATTTAAGGTATCTGGCAGAAGAAATTTCTAAGCAGCAAAGCAGTGAAGAGGTGACTTGGGTGCCATTAAAAACATTCAGTTTTAAAAGGGAAACAGAGCATAAAAGTTTGGAAAATTTGAAACCTGACAAGGAAATAGAACAGAAAATTACATTTTCTGAGGAGAAATTCAAGCTGGCTGCAGAAATTTGCATAAGTAACAAGGAGCTGAACGTTAATCCCCAAAACAATGGGAAAATGTCTCCAGGGCATGTTAGAGACCTTTGCAGCAGACCCATCCATCACAGGCCTGGAGATTTAGGAGGAAAAAGTGGTTTCATGGGGTGGGCCCAGGGTCCCTCTACTGTGAGCAGTCTAGGGACTTGGTGTCCAGTGTCACAGCCACTCCAGCTATGAATAAAAGGGGCCAAGGTACAGCTCAGCCTGTTGCTTCAGATAATCTAAGCCTCAAGCCTTAGCAGCTTCCACAAGGTATTGAGCCTGTGGGTGCACAGAAGTCAAGAATTGAGTTTTCAGAATCTCCACCTAGATTTCAGAGGATGTGTGTAAACACCTGGATGCCCAGGCAGAATTTTGCTGCAGGTTCGTTGCCCTCATGGAGAACCTCTGCTAGGGCAATGTGGAAGGGAAATGGGGGCTTGGAGCCCTCACACAGAGTTTCTGCTGGTGTACCACTTAGTGGAGCTATGAGAAGAAGACTACCATCCTCCAGTCCCCAGAACGGTAGAGCCACTGACAGCTTGCACCATGTGCCTGGAAATACTGCAGATGCTCGATGCCAGCCTATGAAAGCAGTCAGGGGGGAGGCTGTACCCTGCAAAGCCACAGGGGTGGAGCTGCCCAAGGCTGTGGGAGCCCACCCACATCAGTGTGACCTGGATGTGAGACATAGAGTCAAAGGAGATCATTTTGGAGCTTTAAAATTTGACTGCCCTGCTGGATTTCAAACTTACATAGAGCCTGTAGACCCTTTGTTTTGGCCAATATCTCCCATTTGGAATGGCTGCATTTATCCAATTCCTGTGCCCCCATTGTATCTAGGAAGTAATTAACTTGTTTTTGATTTTACAGGCTTATAGGTAGAAGGGACTTACCTTGTCTCAGATGAGACGTTGGACTATGGACTTTTGAATTAATGCTGAAATAAGACTTTGTGTGAGTGTTGGGAAGCCATGATTTGTTTTGAGATTCAGGAGGGGTCAGGGGTGGAATTACATGGTTTAACTGTGTCCCCAACCAAATCTCTTCTTGAATTATAACTTCCACAATTCCCATATGTCCTGGGAGGAACCCAGTCGTAGATAATTAAATCATATGGGTGGACTTTTCCCATTCTGTTCTCATGATAGTGAACAAGTCTCACAAGACATGATGGTTTTAAAAATGGCAGTTTCCCTGCATAAGCTCTCTCCCTCTTTGCCTGCTGCCATCCGTGTAAGACATGACTTGCTCCTCCTTGCCTTCCTCCATGTTGAACCTGTGAGGCCTTCCCAGTCCATTAAACCTCTTTCTTTTGTAAATTGCCAGTCAAATTGGGTATATCTTTATCAGCAGCATGAAAACAGAATAACACCATCCTTCCCTCTCCTTATCTGCCAGTGCTTCCCACCACTTCTCTGTTGAATTCCATGATTCTCTCCTACGTGATCTATTCAAAATGTCATGAGGTAGTCCTTGACTGGACTTCTTTTCTTTCTTCAGCCAATTTCATTGTAATATAATAACAAAATAGCTCCTTTTAATTAGCTTTCCTCAAATTTTATACAGAAACAAAACATGGGTCTTGGAGTATGACTTAAATTTTCACATTTAGTTTAAGGCTAGATATATTTTTAGACTACCTTAAGATAAAGTGTATTTTTTGACTAGGACTAAGGTAAACTCATGTTATCTTTACTATTGACATGGATAATAATATAAACAAATTTTACCTCTTTATGGATCTCAAATTTTATTGTGTAATATAGGCATTGTGATATCAACTTCATAAATGTTTTGTGATGAATTAAGAAGTATGAGATATTTTACGTGGCAATTTTAATTTTTTTCATGAATATATATATACATTTTATATTATCACTCCTGATTCGGTGTATTTTAAAACTCACAAACTTATCTCTGAATTCCTTTTTTAAGCAAGTCAGCTTTTCTTTATCATTTTTCAGTTGAATTTTCAGCTCTCATAAATCATATATAAAGTTGATAAAAGCAAAGAGCACAGCCTTAGGAAAATCTAACAGGTCGGTAGCTATTTATAATTTGACAATTTATGAGAACAAATGTTTCCATTACATAAATAATTCCCTTGCATTTCATTTGCTTACACACCAATATTTCTAAAAGTTTGTCACAAAAAGAATGGTGATCGATTTATCTTCTTAGCTGGCACAGTGGGTAGATGTGAGCACCGTGCATTCCTTCAGTCAGCTTGCTAGGAAGATAATATCAATCTTTTATTTTATAAAGATATACCTGAATTTTAGCCAAAGGCCAATGATCCACAGAGACTTAAAAAGCCCTGTGAGTAATTCAGCCCTGAGCTTTTTCTGTGTACTCCAGTGATCATTTGGCTGGTTCCACCTGAGTCACTGTCTCTGAGTGGAAATGGGAACTATCCTTAAATGTTATTCAGCCCTTTATCTTCTCTCATCAGCCTAAGAGTACGAGCAATAAAATTTCTTTGGGCATGTTTGCCAGCTTGTGTAGAAGTAAAAGAGCCTTCCATGTACTGAGGATTAGACAACTTGTGTTCGAATTATGAGCTCCCACTGGGTGTTCTTGTGCCAATCATTTATAAGGCATTCTGAAAATCACTTTTAAAATAAGAAATATCGATTAGATATGCCCAATGATTTATAAAGTGATTTATAAATGACATTAAAAGCACTGTCATTTATAAATGATAAAATCATTTATTATATTAAGAAGGCTGGACCTTATGCTTGAATGTGTTTTATCAATTTGGGTAAGAATGGAAACTCTGTTTGTCAAACCCCCTTCCCTGTGTGGGTCCAGAATAGTTTGGGTCAGGAAAGAAACTTACTGTAAGATTTGGAAGGCAGAAATAAATCTGGAGCCATTACTCTTGGAAGAAACTTTATAGTCAGACACTAGGATAGCAGACCAGAAGTGTCCAATAGTCCAGTGAACTGTTCATCTTCACTCTCCTCCTATTCTGAGTTCATAGTTGCTCATATGTCAACCAGCAGTAACCCCAAGCCCACAACCATGCATCTGACTACAAGTGCCTTGGAAGTGCTAATCCTACATAGGCAGCAACTTCTTCAGAAGGGGCAGTAACTATGGGCCTCCCTGCAAGTACTCCCTTCAGAGGCCCACTTAGATATCCAGAGTCTCTTTGTCTAGAATTTCTTGTAAACGCTAACTTGTTCACACATACCAGTGGTTCAGGTCAACATTATCAGTGACTATTTCTCTGATACTCTTACTTTCCCTTTCTTCACATTCTCACATATTCATAATTTGTTGTGACAGTGAATCAAACCCAAAGTATCTCAGTCTAGAATGTAAGTTCTCAGGGGAAATAGCAATTACAGATCCACAGATGTGACTCAGAGCATTTGTGAACACCTGGGAAGTAGGTGTTTGTATTAAGCATTTTTCTAGGTAGAGGGGCACATAATTTTTGACATATTCATTAAGAATTCAATAAGTCCAGGCTGGGAACAGTGGCTCATGCCTGTATTCTCAGCACTTTGGGACACTGAGGCGGGAGGATCACTTGAGGCTAGGAGTTTAAGACCAGACTAGCCAACATGGCAGAAGCCCAACTCTACTAAAAGTACAAAAATTAGTCAGTCGTGGTGGTGCACACCTGTAATCTAAGCTACTCAGGAGGCTGAGGCACAAGAATCGCTTGAACTTGGGAGGAAAATATTGCAGTGAGTCAAGACAGTGCCACTGCACTCTAGCCTGGGAGACAGAGTGAGATCAGTCTCAAAAAAAAAAAAAAAATTCAGTAAGTCCAGACAGATGAATATCAGTGCTTAAGGCTGTGCTGCTTCATATGGTCATCACTAGCTACAGGTGGCTACTGAAATTTAATTAATTTAAAATTAATAAAATAAAAATTCAGTTTCTTTGTCACATTAGTCACATTTCAAGTGCTTGGTAGCCACACACTGTTAGTCAGCTATCACATGGAACAGTGTAGAAAATATTTTCATCGTTGCAGAAGTTTCTGTTGGATAGTGTGCTTTCAGGATAGTCAACATTTTATGGAAATGCATAAGTTCCATTGCTTTCTATGTATTATACTAAAGAAACTAAAAATCTTTCTTATAATTTCCCAACTTCCTCCAATTTCTCCACCAATCATAAAATCCCTATTCAAGTAGAACATCAAATTCATTGAACAGCTTAGTACGTCTGTTTTTCCTTTATAAAGGTCAGTGCTTTTGGTACAGCATGATTGCATGCAGAGTTGAAAAACAGATCCAATTCACCTACAGAGCCACATAAATATTTTAAGACTGTGTTTTATAAAATGTAAACTTTATTATCAGCTTTGGTTACAAGCAGGTGAAGTCTATATATCATCAAGTCCCACCACTCGTGGCTATTGTTTTAGTAACCTGCTTCTTCACTTCTGCCATACATTACCCAGCAGACTGGATTAACAGCTCTCTTGGGTCCTCTTCCACCTTCCAGGAGAAATACTGATTGAACCAGAAGCAAATTCTTCCTATTCTGACATATATGTATATAAGAAAAGCCTAGGAATTACCAACAGCACAATATAGGCTACAAACATGAAACAAATCACGTTCCTCAGGGAAAGCGCTAAGGAGTTTATCATCCTTTCAGGCCAGAAAGGTTTTGAATGGTGAACACAGATCTCTACAGCCGCAACTGACTTCTCTGCATTTTAAGGAGCAACATAATAGCATCCCCAATTAGGAACTAATTAGAGAAATAAGTAGCAGTTCCAGAATTTTGGCAGCTATCCCTCATAACCTGAAAGGAGTAATAATAATAATAAAAACTCTTCAAATTCACCTGCATAAAGAAAGACTGGAGTGAGAATCATTGTCAGCTTTGTCATAAAGAGAACAGAGTCAGTTACTTATCTTAAAATTTTGGGCATTTGAAAAAACAGCCATCTCTCTCAGTCATTAAGGAATGGGTTTGTACAGGAGCAGACATTCACCAACCAGCCTGGCTCCGGGTTCTGGAGACCTTTCTAGGAACACATATTCTCTATAATTGCGATATAAGTTTTCCCACTTAAAAAAAGGTTTGTCTTGGTCTCTTCTAAACACCCTGTAATCTCTTGCTCCTCCTGGTGTCTCTCTGCAGTATTGTAGTCTCTCTGGTGCCATTACAAGACACAGTCTCACCTTTGTTTTCAGCAATACCCAATTTGGCGTCCAATGTACAGCACTGTTTCATTCAGTGCTCCAAGTCAGGCAATACAGGAAATAATCTCTCAGGATGCTGCCTCAAAAACCAGAATGCTTAGCACACGTTCCACTCTTCTTTTTCCCTTCCAAGAGAAGCTAGGAGTTTTGTCTAGATTGTACTATGCTGTAGTGGGGGTGGGGTGTAGAGGAAAGGGGGTAGAGTAAGCAAATGCCCGTTTCTACGCAGTTCTTTGTGGTTTTGTGCTCTTCTCTGGGCTGCAACCTCTTAACTGGTTTCTGGTGTTTTCATAAAGGCAATTTGGTCTGTATATTGTTGTTAAGTCAGTGTCTCAACAAGGTAGCATGGGCTTAGGGCTTCCTTTCAGCCATCTCGCTGTCATTGCTTGAAAGCAGGTAATTTTTAAGCAAGAAAATACATTAATGACCAGGAAAGGCAGCTGTGTAAGAAAGTATGTATACTTGCATAGAATCCCTTAGTCAAAACTCCAAACTCAAAAAATGGAATGAGGACAAAAGCATCTAATAAAATGTCAGAATATGTTTTTGAGTGGCTGTCTGCTCTACTAGGCTAAATGCTGTGTAGAAACAGAGGTGGGGCCCTTATTCACCCTTGTGGTTGTGATGACATTCATCGCTTCATGCTTCCAGCAATGATTACTTTCACTGAATGCATGTTAGCCCATATATTTATTGCTAGGTACAAATGGTGAGCAAATACAACCCGGTTCCTGCCTTCATGGAGTTTCTAGTCTAGTAAAGAATACAGGCATATGAACAAACACCCAAGATCTGTGATAACACTCAGAAAGGCTTAATTGCATAGTACTAAGGGAAAATAAAAGTAGGACTTTTACCACAAATAAGGAAAAAATCACATAACAAATGCCTGTCTTTGCTAAGTTGAATGGAAGAAAGATTATACTTGTACCAATGTTCCAAAGGTGGTCAGCAACCACATAACATAACCCAGCACAGCTAAAATAGTCTGTAAACGTGCCAAGCCTCAGTGAAAGCAACCAGCAAAATTGAACACTTCTTCCATTGTTCTCATTAGAGGGGGCTTCCTACTCAGCTTTCCAGCTCCCCAAATCTTTATCCTTTTAGAGTGAGCTCTTGATTAGCCAGCTATACATTTTTGACACCAGTCTAGAACTTGAGGAGTTAATCAATAGTGTGGAAGCTGTGGGACATATGCAATGGATGGCTTTAGGGGACAAGAGGTGGCCAGCACTCAATTTGTCTTGTGCCTCTAGTTTCATTTCAAAAGTTCTCTGTTTTAGCTCTGACATTTCAGGTGTGAAGAGCAGAGTCAGCAAGTTTCCTTAGTGACTATTTTAAAATGATTCTGCAAGACACTAGGGAGGGAGATATGGAAGCAAAAGCCAGACAGTGACAGGAAAATAGACAGAATTCTTAGTCAAGGGAAAAGGAGCAGCATCCGGTATTCTGATATGGACAACCACTGTTCAGGGACAGTTAGGTTTTTTGTTTTTTGTTTGTTTTTTAATGCTACAGGAAGAAATCTATTTTTTGTTTTCTACTCTTTTAACAAATATCTTAAAAACAAATGAAGTGATAAAAGGATTTTTCTTAAAATATAATATGAACACTATTTAGATAACATACTGTATTTTTAAAAGGAAATTTTCTCTTTGATTGTGAGAGAATATTTTTATAAAACTCAGAGGGAAGGACAAGAAATTGATCCCAGAGCAAAATGGAGCTGTCTAGTTCCTTGGTCACCTTTTTCAACTTTCCTCTCAAATGTAGAATTCTACTTAGCCATCTTAAGCTGAATATTTTACAACCATCAGTGTATGTCCCGTAAAACATTAGAGCCAAATGCATTAGAGTATAGATTCTAATGAAAGACAAATGTGCACTGTAGGCTTAAAGGAATGATCCTTTAATGATGGCATTTCTGGCATTGAGGGAAGTGATATACCTGACAGTAGAAGTCTGTGGGTGTGAGGATGATTTTATAAGGTGACTAGATTCCTGACATTTTGGCAACATCTACTTTTCTATTGCATCATTAAGGTTTATTCTACCAAAGTTGAGATAGTGAGTTGGTATATTCTAAGTTCTCATTCCACAAACCTTGAAGAGCCCCCAACCAAGTGGTCCTGGATATATGACACATTCTAAATATTTATTTAGTATTGTAGAGCCTAGCTCAATCAGTTCCATTTTATTTTGTTCAAATTGATATCCTACACTGTCTACCTTTGTAAGAATATGATTTGGTACATGTTATCATGCAAATTTCTCAATAATCCTCTGATTCCTACCTATGTCCCCAAAACCAAATCTAGACTTATGACTCCTTGAAGCTTTTCCTGATCACACAAACTTCAAATATCTTCCTCTCCACTTATCTCCTACAAATCTTTTATTTATATATATTTGGCATTCATTATATACTCTCTCAAATTCCAGTTTTTGAAGGATGTATTCTCTTGCCTCATCTCAAGTTTAAGCTCCTGAAAAGAAGAAGCCATACCTTATATCATTTTTCTCCTGTCTATGCATTTCTTGATGTCTCCATCCAGTGGTTCTCTGTTTGGGTTGATTATGTGCAGCCCACCTTAGCAAAAATATAATAAGTATCTTCTATATGTTAAACAGTGGAGTTTCAGAGATGTGTAAAATAAGATCCCTGCCCTTATAAAGATAAGTAACTAGTGGAGAAATAGAGATGAGCTTGGTTATCAACAGCCAAGACGATTTCCAACAAAGCACACCGGATTGCAGGGCCCTTGAGGACAGAGACCATACTTATGCTGTGTCTTCAGCATGTAGCGCAGTGTAGCCCTGACTTGATTCTTGAGCACTAGGGTAATAGATCCAAAAGCCTATGTGACATTTCTACTACAATGGACATCTCATACTTAACATGGCTCACAGAGAACTACTGATTTATTTTATCCCATAGGAAGCCTGCTTCTTCTATTAGCAAATGACAACAGCTTCTGCCAAGCTCCTAAAAACCCAGGAGTTACCTTTACATTCATATCATCAGCCAATCGCATTAGTTTTAATTTTGAAAAATATGTTCAAATTTCACTATTCTTCTTGCTACAGTTGAAGCCACCAAGTGTTTCTCTTAATAACTGTAACCACCTCCTAATTTGTCTCCCTGATTCCACAGTCACCTCCTCTCTGTTTTGTTTTGTTTCATGTAAAACTTATTTCTGCTTCAGGGTCTTTGGTTTTCCTGTTTGTTTTCCTTTTCTGAAATTTTCTTCTTGAATAGAAATGTTATCTTATTTGTCACAAAAGTGCTAACATGTAGTAGATTGCCTGATACAAAGCAATAACTCAATCTTTATTGAAAGAGTGAGCACAGTTTTAGTTGTTGTTTAAAAATACGTAGAAATGAATCATAAATGACTTGAGTTTGTGTGCCTAGAAGCTGACATTGTTTAGACCTCAAGAAGGTTATGGCTTGAATATATTTGATTCTCTGGGCTATCTGTATGAGTAATCCTCCGCTAAGTATTAGATGAGTGACTAAAATGTATGTCCTGAGTGAACTCAGAAAACCAGTGGCTGGCAACCACAATAGTTAAGGCAATAGTTAAACAGTGATTTTCATCTTTAATACATGTTTTTGTGTTAATAAAAGCTTACTCTTAGCCAGACAGGACCTCTTTTAGCCTTTAAGGATTGGAAAAGTTCCCAAGTGAACAAGCATCATTTTCATGATTTACCTTAACTGACTAAATGTATCAGTAATTCCTGGAAGCTGGGATAGGTAGAAAAGAGAAGTGGATTACCTCTCTTGCCTACAGTGTTGTGCTGCTTTAATCCTTTTCTTGATCTCAACTTTTTAAAAATTTGTATCAGAAAATTGGGGGATACTAATAGTAACTACTCAAGGAATAATCATGTGCATTTTAGAAAAGTAATGTACAGAAATTAATTAGGATGAGGTCTGGTATATACTGAGTCCTCAAATGATAATATAATGATGATAATTATGCATGAAAGCATTTAAAAGCTGTAATAGTGCTTTCTAAATATAAAGGAGAATAAATCAAGGCCTTAAAAATACAAATTATGTTTTGCTTCTGGCATAGAGATTACATCAGTCTGTATCTCACACAGTTTTTATTATTTTCACCAGGTATGTACTAGGTACTCCGTTAAATGTTTTTTAAGAAAAATATGTTCAGAATCAGAGAGAAGCAGGGTCAGAAAAATTCAGTAGGTTTTTATTTTTTTATTGAAAAGATGATTCACATCATGTTTAAGTTTTCCAGTTAATAACTAACTTTTGGGAGGGTGCAAATATTCTTTGGGATAAACATAATTTTCTCTGCCAAAATACACAATTCAAAGCCTACATTTTGTTCCAGTCAAGTTTAAATTTTATTCATGATCCTCTTTCAAGAGCAATTCAAGTCATAGGTTAAGATTCTCAGTCAAACATTAGGAAAAGGAGGTTTTATTTCTTCTGAAATTGACCTTGATTACTTTATGTCTCTCATAGTTTTCAGTACTTTAACCAGGTGTATTATAACTTCCCAATAAATATCTTTTATAAAAATGAGTAAAAAGGTATTTAGGAATGACACATATAAGCTTCATGTGACTTTAGAGACACATGTGCAGATAGTTTTCCAATCCTTTATTCCCTTCTGACAAAGGCCATTTGTCATGATTAATATCATCTATGGCATGGCTCTTTACTTTCTTCTGAAGCCCCTGCTTCCAAAAAACTTCCCATTTCTGGGAATTATATCCCAACCTGGTCATCACAAAGTTTCTGTGTTTCAAGCTTCAATTATAGGCTTCCCAGAAGTTGGAAAGCATTTTCTATACTCCTTAATCCTGTGGTGACTTTCTTTCAGCTCTTTGTTATGGAGTGTCTCTGACACTCTGCCACTCCACCAACCCACACAGACTGATCACAAGAGGGCCTAGTTATTTAGGCTTATTACATATGAGGTGCTGAGTCACCTTCAAAGCTGTGAAAATAAGCAATCTTGAGTGCTTAGGTGTTTCTCAAGTGACCACCAATCTGATGGGGTCTCTGGTTGGCCTGTGGATGCTTTCAGTTCCCTCTGACTTCAGCAGACAGCTTTATTATGGAGGATGTTCTTGACCTGGAGCACTATTCTTCAGAGGCACCATTCCTTCTCATTCTTTCTATACTTACTGGAATTGTAACTGAGTAGCGTAGCTGCAAAATGCATTTTGAAACTTTTTTTCCTTTCCTTCTTAATCTCAGCATTTAGCCTTGTATACTTTAGAACTGTTTGCTTCCCTTTCTTTCTGGCCAAGTACTCCTATGTAAAGTTCTCGCTTATTTAATTATGTGCTTGCTTAGAAATTCCAGGGGCCAATTTTGAAACAAACCAGGACAGAGAGCCAGCTGCACGATCCCCCCACTTAGGAGGAGTCACAAACAATTAGTCCACCACAATCTGGCCAAAGTCAAGGTGATTCCAACTAGACCTCCAGATGAGAGATTATCCAAATAAGAAGACATGCATAAGATTATTCATAAGAACAAGACACACAGACCTGCACCCTCCTGGACCACTCCTGCACGTTTCCTTCTTAAATCCCTTAGCTCCGTCCAAAAAGTGGGAATGGTTTTTAAGGGCATGAGCCTGGCCATTTCCCAACTGCTAGCCTTCAATTAATAAAACTTTTCTTTCACCACACCTCACCTCTTTTGTTTTCGATCTCAGAGTGGCAAGCAGCCAGACTTGAGGTGGTTACAGAATTCCCGATGAGAATATATCCAACTAAGTTCTCAAAGTTTATTTATTTTTATTTTTCTTATTTTTAGAGTGGTTGTCAAATCCAGTTATAAAAGCTGATAGTGCTTGACCAAAAATCTAGGTGGAAAAATTCAAATGTTTCTCCTTTGATCTCTGCTCAACAGAATAAAGCTGGGATTTGTAAGAAGAAAGTTATGCTTTTGGCTGTGAAATACTTACCCTGCTTCAAATGTGTCTAACAGCATTAAAACTAAGGATTGATAACTATCCCTTAACCTAGTATTTAGCTGGAACTTTCACTGTAATCTCGTGAATGTCTGTCACTTTTTGCCTACACTGACTGCTTGCATGATTGGCCACTCTGGGCTCAAAGACAATGAGATGTCTGAATGGAAACTCCCTACCCTAGAGTGAGGTTTTGGAAGAGCCTATTGCCCCTACACAGTGTGTCAAATGATTACACCTATCCTTGAGCATAAGATAAACCCCAGACATGTAGCTTCCTTATTCAAGCTTCACTTGGTATGGTTAGACAGCTTTATTCTGGTCTAGATTATGCTGTCCTCTCCAATTTCCCCTTGGGACTGTATCCGAGCTCATATATGAGATCTTCTCTTCCTTGCCTTTTTTTTCTGCCAGTTCTTTCTGCTGCCTTGCGTCTATATCACACGTCACTATGTCTTGCATCAACATAGGTAATTGACTCTTTCATAAAACCTTGACATGAGAGAAACACTACAAACAATATGCCCAGAACTGTTAAAAACATGACCATGAATTGCATTCAAGTTAGTTCTGACATTTCTTCTGTGGCTATTTTGGTTTCTGGCCCCTGGATCTGCTCCATTCCAACTCCTAAAACAGATCCCAACATTTTGCATGGCTTGTTCAACACCAAAAAAACCAGAGTAAAACTGGGAATTATATCTCACTGCTAAAAATGCAGGTTTGTGGCTTGAGTGACCCAGAAATGATACTAATAACACTAAATAATATTACAGTAATTCAATTTTCCTGACCTCAGGGAAGGAGGAGGATTTTGTTTCCTTTGGCCTACATAAATTATTTATGTGAAACCAAGGTCTTTAAGAAAAGAGAATGTGGCCAAAGAAAATGTTTTGTATTTCCTCCCTCATGTAGCCCTCCACCTTGCTCAGAAGGCCGTTGCTAATTAGGTTAAGGCTGCTTTCTCCCAAGGATCAAGTTAGAACCCCAAATATTAGATCTAAGTAAATTACTTCCTCCACATCTCCCATAATAAATTTCCCTTTATTAAAAATAAACATACAATTTTACTTCGTTTGTTTTGTTCCGGGCACTGAATCCATCTGATTAGAATAAAATCAGTGGAAAAGGGGGAAAATGAAAAAGGAAGTTTTTTTTTTTTAATCCTTTCAATCAAGTGAGGAATTTTTAGCCAGTTTTATTCCCATAGTTTCCAAGCTGTTTTGAATGAAAACCAACCTTCTAGCTAACTCTTATGGGTGCAATATCCGGTAAATAAAGTGCTCATGAAATGGTTGGAGGTCGAGTGAAAAGAACACATCAAGTTTCCCACAGATTTCTTCCCCGGTAGATAATGGACATGAGTTCACTGAGAAGCGAGAAAGCATTTAAGGGGACCCCTCAAACAGTATCTGCCCAAGGAGTTCACAAGAATTCCCCCTCTAGCCTAGGGCTTCCTGTTGTGAGTATGAAAGGTTTTTGATCATGTTATTTCAATTTGTCCCACACACTATGTTTCAAAGAGTGAAAGAGAAGTATTTACCTCATGAACGCTGGTTGTTAGCCCAGATCCTTTTTTCTTCTATTCTTTCCATCTTTTTTTTTTTCAGTAGATACGTCTCCTGAAGCTTTATTCCTGCTATGACCAAAGTGTGTTCTGTTATCACAACAGGATACAAAATAACAGCTAAAGAAAGAGAGAAAAAAAATAGCAATGCATTGCTTTGTAGAAACTCATACTCTCAAGTCTCCTATTACTTTTGCACCCAGGTCTGCACATTCAGATTCATCTCCTCTAGACTGCATATGCTTTGAGGGCTAAATAGGTTCCCTGCATATCAGGGTAGGTTGAATAGGTGAAACTACTAGGCAGGATCACAGAAGTGTTTTGTAGGGCTGCCAACAAAGAGAAGGCAAGCTTGGAGGTCTGATGCTTCCTGCAAAGCTGATCTGTCAGCTGTTTTTTTTATCTGACAGATAAAAAGTCTAATTTGTCTCGGTCTAAGCAAATGATGACTTGTAGTTCTGAATAAATTTAATTTTAAACAACCTATGAGCCTCATACTCAGAGAAAAGTTAAAATAATTAAAGATAATGGTTTTAAAAAGTCATTATCACTGCAAAGAAATGTTTTGGTTCCCTAGATATTACATATATACAAATATGTCCTCTCTCTTAAAAATGTACAAGTTAAAAAGGAACATTCTGATTCTGCTACTAAATTTTTAAAATTTCATTCTCTCTTCTTCACATTTGGTCCTCACTGCAAATGGTTGACCTTGGGAAAGTTATATAGTCCCTCTATATCTACGTCCTCATCTGTCAAAGGGGCTGAAAATGGTACCTACCTCACTGAGTTGTTAAAAATATAAAATGAGATACTATGGCAGATAGATAGTAAGCTCACATGGTTATAATTGACAAAGCCCTTCCCTATTCCATCTGTGTCTAACTCTCCCATCTCATTTGCCAAAGCGCTGGCTTTGTGTTTTATAATCATATGATTGTATACATATATAATCATATATATGTGTGTGTATATATACATATGTGTGTGTGTGTGTGTCTGTGTGTGTGTGTATATGTATGACACCCAGCATGTACTTTTAATAGGGTCAAGGGGCAGAGAAATTCTCGACAGAAAAGGGCAGGTTCCCGGCAAAACCCCACCTTCAAGCCGAAAAGCTTGAAACCACGGCCCGAAGTGAGAAATACGTCCCTGTTTTACCCCTTGAATGTTGCCTTTTCTTACACTACCCACAGCCCACCCCACCCTACCCCATCCTGTGCCTATAAATTCCCCCAGTTTCAGCCAGCAAAGAAGCAGCCTTAGGACTATGGCCGGACATCTGAGAGAAGTGGCCTGACTTCAGAGGGACAGCTTGACGGAGGAGAAGAATCTGGCCAGAGATGGCCGGACTTCAGGGAAACATTACCTACCCGCCTCATCCGTTTTTCAGCTCCCCTTCCCACTGAGAGCTGCTTTCATTGGCAATAAAATCCCCCACATTTACCATTCTTCAATTCGTTCATGCGACCTCATTTTTCCTGGACAGCAGACAAGAGCTTTGGAACCACAAGTGCAGATACAAAAGGCTGTCACATTGGCCCTTTGTCCTCACTGGCGGAGGGCAGCCGCCCCACGTGACGAGGCAAAGGGCTCACTGAGCTGTTAACACATAAGCCATCCACAAATGGCAGAGCTAAAAGACCACTGTAACACGCCCTCTGTGGCTTCGGAGGTCACAGGCACCCCCATCCGGAGCTGCCAGGGGCCAGCACAGAGTTTGCTTCTGCCAGCAGCACCGAAGCAGCCGCTGGTTCCAGCACTCATGCACTCCAGTTCCTTCCTCATTAGCTCAAGCACTGCCGCCCACCAGGAGTTGAGAGCCCTGGGCTGAGTAAACCAGGTGCCCCTGTCACGAGGTCCACGAAGGGGTCAGGGAAATACCGTGTTTCAATTTCAGCCCTCTAGATATATGGACATCTCTACTGTATCTGGAATATGCTTTTCCTGACCTGATTCTCATCCTTTCTACCTTTGAAATTGCTTATTCAAAACTTGGTTCACCTATTGCTCTTCTTATGGTGCTGCATCTTCCCAAAACGTTTAATTATTTTATTTTTTTTACTACTTACAGCAGATTGTATTTTCCAAAGACTGCTCAAAAATATCTCTCACCATATGCTCTTTTGCATTTGGACATTGCCACTGTCATGACTCTGTCAAGAGGTGAAATTTATTTCTTCACTCCCTTGAATCTGGTCAGGACCGGTGACTGTTTTGGCCAATAAGTTATAGCAGAAATGATGCTGCAATTACTGCAGGCACAGGCCTCAACTGGCCTAGCAGTTCAGCTTCCTGCCTCTCACAGCTTTGAATATCCATTTAAAAAGTTCAGGCTACCTTGAGAGGCAGAGACACCACTTAAAAGGGCTTTGAGGTGTCAGACATGTGAGTGAAGAAGCCATATTTGATATCCAGCCCAGTTGAGTCTTCAATGACTCCAGTCCCAGCTGTTACCTGACTGCAACAAATAGAAGGCTCTAAGCAAAAACCACCCAAGTGAACATAGCCAAACCGTAAAACCATGAGAGATGATGAGAAATTATTTAAAGCCACTGAGATTTGTGGTTGTTTTTTACACAGCAGTAGATAACCAGGATAATATGTATCTGGTTTCAAATAAACTTTATTATTGCTTGTGTACATTCCTTTTATTGCTTTCATTTCTTTGTATGGTTGTCTTCTTTGCTAGACTATGAACATCTTAAAAATTGAAACTTTCTTTAATAAGCATTTGTAATATAACTACTTGAATCACTGTAGGCTCTAAATAAATATTTATTGAACTGAAGTAAATGTACAGGGTAGATTTGTTATTTCATTATAGTTCTTAAACTTTGTGAGAAGACAAAATTAAAATTATTACTTATGCTACTATATAGAACATATTTTTTGAGTATCCTGTTCCTTTCCTCCAACTCTTCTACCAACACCAAGGAGGATTAGAAGACAAGATGTGGCTCATATTCCAAAATTTATCCAAAACAGGGTAAATTCTTACTGGAGCAAAGATTGCCTTCATCTCTGACAAAGATATGGAAAGCTACGCTCTGAACGGTTATTATCAGTTGCCTCCAGACAGGAGATAGAGATTGCTAGTGGGGAGGAGTCCATTGGTGAGTAAGGACATTAACTTTGTACTCTGTGTACTTCTGTAATGCTTGAAAGTTTTTTTTAATGTGTATATTTTACTTTTAAATTTAAATTTTAAAAGATTTTAAAAAGTGAAAGGAAAACAAGATAGAAGCAATTACAGATTAAGTGCAACTCTGTGATAATATGGGGCGTTAGATATGATGATAGTTCATTAGTTATGGATTTGGGCTTCAGTGGTATGCAGACATGGATTGAATTCTGACTCTGCCTGGGTGACTGGGTCCAGGCACTTCACCTCTCTAAGCTCTAGTTTACTCATCTAAACAATAGGCATACAAAACATCTAAAATTGTTGTGCAGACCAAGAGATAAAACATACAAAAAGTTTGACACAGTGCCTGACATATAGTAAGTGTTCAGTTACTGGAGTAAAGTAAGAAAAGATAGAAGAGGAAGAGGCAGCCATTGAAAAAGAGGAGTCAGTGCTGGGTGTGGCGGCTCACACCTGTAATCCCAATGACACAGGCGGATCTCTTGAGGCTAGTAGTTTGCTACCAGTCTGGGCAATGTAGACCCTGCTTCTTAAAAAAAAAAAAATGAATAATAAATGGAGAAGTCAGTGACAATGGCCATCCTTGCTAGTGTGAATGGTGAGATTCTTTATTTCATTCATTTTGTATATTATGTTATCAATTTAGTCCACACCCTCATTCCTACACACTTGAACTGCTGAAATATGCTCTATTTTGTCTCCGTACCTCAGTCTCTTTCTTGCCTTGAATCCTACCTGAACAGGTTAATCTGGTCTCATTTCCCACTGGTGCCTAATCAGAACTGACATGGCTTCTCGATGTCTACCCGTTAATTTTCATGTTCTCTATTACTCAAATTTCTTATAAACAAGACTCTAGATGACTTTAGGTCAGAACAATTCTCCCCCCAAAAGCATCTGGCATGGAAACACCAACTTTCCCACTGCCATTTGCACAAATGTTGATTCCAACTTTCACACACTGGTTCACTTTCAATGCCTTCCTCCTCTCTCTGGAAGTTCTTAGCCTGCCTATGGTTTATGTGTAGGTCAGCTATTATTTCCTCATGCTATCCTCCCTTGCCATATTCCTCCGCTATTCAAGAACTTCAGGATTCACAGTCTAACCATGATTGATGGTAATAGTTTTCACTGAATAATATAAAATTTCATATTCGGATATAATAGTGACTTATTTATTGTTTTATGTATAAATCTTGACTCTCCAACTGCTGAGTTACTATTTGAATCTTTTGCTGCTCTTAAGAAAAAAAAGCATTGTAGCAAGTATTGTCTTGGACATGTAAAAGATGTTTAATTTGGTTAGATTGCTTAAAACAACAAAAATGACGTTGGCAATTATATTTCCAGGATGGTGCCCCGTGTGTTAAATTGCTGTGGGGTTACACAAGGATAAATGTTTGTTGTAAGGAAAGAAAATTCGCAAACTCAAATTATACTATGTAGACATTCAGTCCACTACTTTCTATTAGTATTTTAAGAAAGGATAGAATAACACATATTCACAAATTTGAAGTGCTCCAGATTTAGGTATTTGTGTGTTTCCCAAATATAAATGACCCAAACATTCAGCCAATGAGATGCCCATATGTAGTTCAGCCATTGTTTTAGATGTGAGTCATGTGCATTTGGTGCAGGATGGAGCATCATATGTCAAAGCATATGCCTGCTGCTGAAGCCAAATGCAGATAGCATATGCTTGGAGGTAAAATATTTCTAAGTCTTATTGCTTATCAAAAATTAATGAGAGCAACTGTGTGTGTTTACACTATTTGGGGTTTATAAACAGATCAGCAGAGTTAATTGTAGAAAGTGTTTTTGAAAAACAGTCAAGTGTAGCTTGTTCAAGCTGTGGGCCTTTTCTACACGTCAACTCTGAAATACATACACACCCACCCTTCCCACACACAGGAAGGCACACCAACACACGTATTTCCTATGAGGGTGGCTACATGTCAGAAGCCCTATTAATGGATCTTTAAGCCTAGAGTTGCTTTTCGTCACAGTGCAGATAAAGTAACAGTGTAGGAGGTTACTCATTAAAAGTATTTACATTTTTATTTTAAATATTTTAAAAGTATTTACATTTTATCTTAAATATTTCTGGAAATATTTACATTTCCTCTGGGGGGAAAAAAATCTATGTGTAAAATTCAAACAGAAGCCATAAAAAATCCACGCTATGCATAGTTACATAAAGTTTCTTTGTTTATTAAGTTCATTCACTTACATGATCTGGTGTAACTTTAATATGGTTACAGATATTTTCATTTTTATTTTATGGCTGAATAAATTGAGATTCTCCTTGGTAAAGTCACTTTTATAGTTGGTTTTGCTGAAGCCAGACCTTGAGCCTTTACCTGCTGCCCCACCTCCAGTAGTTTCCACTACATAAAGCTATTCAACATCATTAAATAGTGATATCATATTAGTAATCAGCTGATGTTCTGATTAAATGCTTAATTGCTGGAGAGAGCTGGGAGAGTTGTATCTGATATCATTACCATTAAACCTACAATTTGTGGATTTCAGAATATTTGGGATAAGGAAGCTTGGCTGCACCATCAGACCATGCAGTGATGTCACTGGTCCTTGGTGAACCAGCAATATAAGTAAACTTTTCTTTAAAAGTGATAACATTTTCTCTTTCTAAAGACACCCATCAGAAACCTGAGTGCCAGATCAACAATGTACTGGTACAGCTGCTAGATAGTGTAGCTCTTCCCCAAACCTCTACATTTAATCATTATTCTAATCCTAATAATTATATTTCTGTATCAGCTATACTACCCTCTCCTTTTGATTCCATGTACACTGCCTTTATTTGGGCCTCCATTGCCTCTCTCTGGGACTCTTACTAAAGCCCTTTGACTTGTTTCTTTGCCTTCAATATCTCCTTTCCCAATTCTACCTTACAACTCTTCCACGATATTACTTTCCTAGTGTAAATCTTGATCCTGTCAGCTACCAAACTCCAACTGTCCTCAAGAGTCTTGTGAGCACAGAAAATTAGTTATTTATTTTTCTAATTATAGGATCAGGATTAAGTAGTTTTTTTGTTTGTTTGTTTTTTTGTTTGCATTTTACCTATGCTTGCTCTGATGCAAGATTGCTTGACATGCATATGATATGTTTTAGGTCTTAACTATTTAAACCAAGTACAATGTGGGCTATAACACATAAAGACAGAGTATGACACTATTGGCAGTTACAATTAGTCTAGAATAGCACTGTGAAAACTACATCTGCAATTTTGAATTGTCTAGTAACTATGAATTCTATAGACAGAATTTGTATGTTCCCCCAAAATTCCTATGTTGAAATTTTACCCTCCAGTGTAATGATATTAGGAAGTGGGGTTTGGAGGAGGTGATTAGGTCATGAGGGCAGAGCTCTCATGAATGAGATTTGAAATCTTAAAAAGGAGACCCCGAAGAGCTCCTTCAACCATTCTTCCAGGCAAGGACACAGGGAGAAGACAATTGTCTGTGAATCAGGAAGCAGGCCCTCACCAAACACTAAATCTGTTGGGATTTGGATCTTGAATTTCCCAGGGTCCAGAACTATAAGAAATGAATTTTTGTTGTTACCTAGTTTATGGTAATTTCTGATAGTAGCTCAAATATACTAAAATACTACATTAAACAAAAGTAAAAAATATATTAAATTCACTTTAGTACTATTTTATTGGACTAATGTATCTAATATATTTTCATTTCAACATATAATCTTATACAATTATTGAGACATTTGCTTTATTCATGCTGTCTTTGGAATCCAGTAAGTTTACTTTATACTTACAGCACATTTCAATTTAGATTAATCACAATTCAAGACACATGACTATAGCCTATGCGTTCGATATCGCAAGGCTAAGAATGCTGTGTCCTACTTGCCTTCTCTTTCTCTCCAGCCTTTCATGACTGAACTTCCAGAAAGCATCTGTCCTTGCTTTCTGGACTTAATAACCATTCAATCTCCTGAACCCCCAGCAATCTGATTTTTATCCCACTTTTACACTGAAATAGCTCTGTCAAAATGCTTGGCAACTTCATTGTCACATACAATGCCAGTCCTCTTTTCAGTAGGAGCTCTAAATAAGTTAAGGTCCAACCAAGAACACAAGAACCATGCCAGATGTTTCAGACGGAAGAGATTTAATACAAGGAAACTATTTACAAAAATGGAAGGTTTAAAATAACCTCAAGTCTATCGGAGTGTTAATTTTAAATGAGAGAATAGAACAACATGAATTATTATGAAAAATTATCCAGGGAATGATCATGCAGTATCTTGCAAGCCATTTTTAGGAATTTGGGGTGTTTGAAAGGCTGGGGAAACAAGAGCAGAAATCAAGTTAGCACAGGAAGTAACTCCAGGAAACTTTTGCTATGCCTATTGCCTCATTTGCCCTATCGTAGACATAGCAAAAGTTTCCTGGAGTTACTTCCCCACCACTCAGGAGTGCACTTATAGCTGACACTGGTGGAAAAAAGTGCTGCTGCTGGTGAAATCTCTGTTTGGAAATTTCTGACACTAGGGGAACCTGTAGCGCCTGGCATGGTCACTGCTGCTGGAGAGAACACCAAAAGAATGATGGTAAAACATGAGTGGCATCTCTCTTCTTTAACATCTTTTATTTTCCAGCCAGCACCTCTCATTGCCCAAACCAAATTCACAAAGGAATCTGGAAAATGTAGTTTTGAGTGGTCTAATCCTCTGCAGTACACAGATGAGGTCAGAAGAAAGGAAATAAGCTGAGTACAAACAGATAAATGTTAAGCTGAACATTTTAGTGACATTTGGTACAAAAATGTTTTCTCTTCCAACATCTCTGATCACTTCCTTCAGTCTACTTGCTAGAATACTCTTTCTCTTAAATGTTAATTTTTAAATATTACTAAGATTATTACATATATATTACATATTAATATTATTTAAAATCTTGTACTCTCCCCTCTTCTATTTTACTCAGTGGGTGATTTCATACACTCCTTCTTGATTCCCCTATCTCCAATTATGTTCTTTATAATGGTGATTCCCCAACCTCAAATTCTCCTATCTTCCCTGAGTTTTGAATCTAAGCCAAAGAAACTTCCCACTGGCAAACTGCACTTGGATATACCTTATGCATATATATAAAATTCAGAATTTTGGAAATAGAAGTCATCCTCTCCCCTCTGAATAATACCCTTCATCCTCCATCACTTGTTCCATCTTGGCCAATGACTGACATCATAATCCTGGCAAAAACCTAATAAAAGTTATCTTTAATTCCTATATCTAATCAATAAGTCATATCTACCCTCCATTTACCAGTGATTTTTAAAATTGCCTCCTCCTAGCTAGGCACATTGGTATGTGCCTGTAGTCCCAGCTACTCAGGAGGCTGAGACAGGAAGATTGCTTGAGCCTGGGAATTTGAATGCAACCTGGGCAACATAGCAAAATTTTGTCTTTAATAAATAAATTTTTAAAATATTGCTTCCTCTTTTCAGAACCCACTGATGTTTTTCTAATTCAAGTCATTATCTCCTTTGTAGTAACATTAGGTTACTACCTCAGTAATAACAACTTGTAGTAACAATTAGGTTACTGTATCAGTCTCCTAACTGCTCTCACTGTAGTCAGTACATTTTTCACACTGAAATTTGAGTGATTAACCTAATATACAGATCTAAACACATCATTCTTCTGCCTATAACCGCTACTAGGCCCTGTAACATTTCTCTCTCCTTATACTACCAACCCCATTTTATTCCATTCCCTACCCTCTTTCAAGGTAGACACACTGATGAAATAGAATTAATTTTATTTTCTGCTTTCTCTCCTCTCTTGTCCTTGGTGAATTCTGTTCCTTTCTTTAGCATGGCACACACTCCTCCTCCTCTTATTTGCTTCAGTGCTCACCTTGCACCTTACCTGAATACTCTTGCTAATTTTCCAGATATCAGGATATCTTTTTCTTCATCCAAGAAGACATCATTGATTCCTGGTACTTCAAAAATCTTGATATATTGTAACAGAAGGCATTTTCTGCCTTAGATACCTGCTCTCATCATCCCATTCTGAAATGTCAGCTCTTGGAGGGAGGGAGAAACTGTCAATTCTTTTTCCCTGACATAATACTTGGCACATACTAGGTATTTGATAAGTATTTTTAAATCAATGAATGAATAATTGGTTGAATGAAGACATGTAGCTAGATGAAAACATAAACAATTTCCCAGCATTCATTAATGCCTTTGCCTTTTTCACTCTGATAGATTGCTTCAACACAGATTGTTCATTGTATTTTAGTCCATTCTATCTTGTTGGATGTAGCACATGAATTATAAAAGGGTGTATTTTAAATTATTTTTTTCAGTATTCCTTTCCTCAGAAATCGATTGAAAAAGGATATAAAAGACTAGTGGGGGCAGGCGGCGGATGGGGGGGTTATGACTTTGTTAAAAACTATGTCTCCCTATGTGTAGTTCTTGACATCATTAAGAATTTATTTATAATTGCAGTTTCCAAATTGCCCAGGTCCTACTTGTGCCCCATAACTGTTTGATGAATGAAATAATAAGTGAATACATAATTGATTAAACTGTGTGTTCTAATAAGAAATACTTGGATGTAAATTTTGCTCAAGAATCACTTTCTTAAAGGAAGTAAGAGCAATATCAACCTGAGAAAGCAGGTCATTGGGTTTGGGAATTGTTGCTATTGTGCCATGAAAGCATGAGAGCACTGTGCTTGTGCAATTGCCCTGAAAAACCAATGATTCTTTGCAAATGTTCATGAGTTCAGCAAACTACTAAGTTCTTGCAGCTTAGATACTTAAACCAAACAAATTAACAAGGAAAAAAAAACAAATGTGTGAAAGCTTTCTACTTCTAATATGTATTCCACTTTTTAAACTTGATTTTGGACTATCATAAGATACAAGTAGGCATTCCTTAAGATGTCTCTTCCCATAAATCATGAAATGTGAAATTAGAAAGGGGACTTGAAATTCCTCCTATTCAATCCACCCCCACAACCCTATGGCTCTATATTATACATAAGCAAATTGGAGCCCAGAAAAGCCAGATGACTTTCTCAAAACCACATAGTTCTTTCAATTACTGGGACTCCAATTTAAGTTTCCATGAATAAAATGAGAGCAATAATTATTCTACACTGAGAACTTACTATGTATTTGAAATTAGCTAAGTATTGTAGCATTTGGGTTTGGGAGTTGTAGCATAATTACAAATGTAATTATTCATACAAAGGCTGACTTCAACATAAATTTCTGCCAAGATTTATTGGCATACACTAGGTGGATGCTGAGTACTACTTTTAGTTATGAGATTGAAGTGAGCAGAATAAACTAAAAATAGTGTGTAAAACAAACTGTGAGAGCTACCTTATCTCCTCATCTCTAGATTTTCAAATTACAGTGATACATTTCATGATGATTCTATTTAGCCTTTTCCCTGATTGCCTACTGAGGAAACAAACAAACAAGCACACATATACACACAAAATTCACCTTGAAACTAGGTAATTGCTTTGGAAAAATATCTGAAACAATGTGAGTGAGCTGACCTAGGATAGTACATTTGCAGGTGGGTGTACTGCAAAACTGCCCAATGAAGAAGTTGTGTGTATTCCAGCTCTTTCTGTTTCTATCCAATTTTTCTATAAGGACTGCTGTGCATGCTCTCTGCAGTTGACCTACAGAGTGCTCCACCAGATGCTAAAGTGTCAGTTGAACAGTCACAGAGCTGCAGTGAAGGCAGGAATAAATGTGTTTGTTAGCATCCCCATTTACTGCCATCCAAAATATTCACATGAAAACACCCACCATACTCCCAGCCCACCCCTCCATCTGCACACTGGCTAGTAAAGGAAAAATGCAAACTGAAAACTCTCTTTGAGGCCCTGTTTGCATCCAGCTTTCTGAGTAAACATGCTGGTTCTCGTGCTATGGTCTGAATGCTTGTGTCCCCCCAAATGCCTATGCTGAAATCTAATCCTCAAGGTAATGTTATTAAGAGGTTGGGCATTTGGGGAATTGATTAGGTCATGAGAGCTGAGCCCTCATGAATGGGACTAGTGCCATTATAAAAGAGATCTAAAGGAGCTCATCTGCCCCTTTCCCCATGTGATGACACAGATAGAAGGCTCATATATGAACTAGGAAACTGATCCTTACTAGACACCAAATCTACTAGCACCTTGGTCTTGGATTTCTCAGCCTACAGAAACTATGAGAAATAAATTTCTACTGTTTTTAAGCTGCCCATTTTATGGTATTTTTTTATAGCAGCCAGAATGAACTAAGATATCCTGGAAGGGACATCTCAATTCCAGGGAATTGTCAAGTGATGCTGTGCAATGTAGTCAGGCTTCTATGGCAGCGCCATGCAGCCCTGAACTCTCCTAAGAAGGTGAATGTGTCCCCTAATGAAGTGCAGCTGATGGGACTAATGCAGTGGAGCAGCTACCGTGAGCGTTTCCTAGCCTGCAGTCACACAGAACCCCCATCTAGGGCAGGCTGGATATTTTTAATTCATCCACTCTAATTGTGATTGATTGGAAGAAGATGCAAAGCGCTCTTCCTTTGTCAGAAAAGCCTTGGCGGTCACCAAGGTTTCTATTGCCCAAGGTTACAGTGATTTCAAGAAAATAGAAACCATGGGCAATTGTTACTGAGGACAAGTACGAGGGCTTATCCTTGGCAGAGGAGCTTGTACATTTGTGTAAAATATTCAGATTTCAAACACTCTTTACTTTCTAATAAATAGAAATAGTTCATGGATCAGATATCTTTTATTAGCCAACATCTGAATGAGTAATTATAGAGGATAATAACCAAAATAATGTGTGTTGTCTATCTGAAAGAGATAATATCTTCTAGCGAAAATCGGCAACTACTTAATATTTTGCAACATTGATTGAATAATTGGACACACTTTTGTTTGTTCACAAAAGGCCTCTCAAAGGATTTCTAAATGTTCAAAATATATAGATTCCTCTTCATCAATAAAAACTTGAGTAAATCGGTTTGGCCTAATAGTTACCTTAGCTGTAAACGATACAGACTTGGAAAACATATTCTGTGTCCTGATGTGGGTTCATGATTGTCCTCCGGAGCTTCTGGAATCTCAGAAAATGATCCAGTCACACAAGCCTGGTGGTGGAGACTATAAAAATAGATGATCTTCTGCCATTCTCGCTAAGTGACCCTAAACAATGTATTTTGTAATGATCTTTTTTAGCTATGAGATTGGTGAGTTGAAATGATTAATTTGATGCCATTTAATTCAACAAATGTTTATTAAGCAATTAATTTCTAACATTTAAGACGGAATCTTTTTCAACTTCCTAGATAATTTAAAATCCATTTGAAATAGTTACAAAACAATATGAGATGGTTATGGTGAACACAAGAAGAACACAAAGCCAGGAGATGAAAAAAAACAACAGAGAAATTGGCCAGAGCCATTAGAAGGGTTTTACTTAGAATTTTATTAAGAGAATAGAGCTGGCATGAGGAAGAATAAAAGTACTTTCAATAAGCAGAGACAGGAAGCGAGAGATTTAATAAATGAAGTAGTGTATTGTCAAATAAAATTGGGCCTAGAATGAGTAGAGAACAGTAATCTATAGAGAACTTTGTTAGTAAGTCATGGAAACAGAGTTGGGTAGGTGATGTGAGCCTGTTCACAAGAAAGCAAGAATAGATTCTTAAGTAGCTGAATGCCAAAAGCTGTTATTTGGGAATAATTACTCTAAAATTCCTTTGAAATTGCTTTTCAAAGACTTTCTCTCATGTAGATTATAGCGTATTGAGATAAAATATGACTATATATCCTGCCACTTTACTGAAAATTTATTGTTTCCATGTCAGTTCTAGTTCTTTGTTGAAGCCACCTCATGCAAAAGAGGTATGAGAAGTCATATTTGATTTAGAGCCAGATGAAAACCTCAAGAATTACCAGTTATTCCACTGAAGCAAAGCACTGTTTCCAGAGGAATTCCATTTGAAGGAAAACATGCTTCTTCCTTCATTCAGTGCATCCTTATTGGATGCCTTCTCTGAGCCTTGTAATGAGCCACAAAAGCTAAAGCATAAACCCACCAGGAATTAACAATATCTAACACAAGTTAATTTTTTTTTCAGAGTGCATTGATCACAGTAGAACATAGTCAAGCATTAGCTTCATAGAATATAACGTGATGTCTGAAGGTGTGATTTCTGAGCGGTTGATAAAAGTCTTCTGCTAAGGTGCTACTGGTCAGAAAGGAACTGGAGGGTTGGTGGGTACGTGGGTATGGCATGGGACTGAGGGTAATTGGGACAGTAGAAAAGGGCACATAAAGAAAACTATTTCTGATTTTGTGTTTAGCCTGAGACTGAGCCTACTCCCTGTATTGTAAAGGAATGGTACATTATTTCTTACATCTGGTCCAAGGCCCAACTACAGAGGGTGTAAGACATACATCCTAAACATTCCAGAGGGATTTATCTGACAGTAGGACCAGTAATTGTTACATTTTAGAGATTAGAATGTCCTAAAATTGCATGCAGCTGACAGTAAAATTGGGAGAACAGCTTCTGTGTGTGGTTAGAACAGTTTAATTTTCCCCGGTAGAACAAAAATTAGCCAAAGGGAAGTTTGGGTAAAAGGAAAAAAAAAAAGCTTTTCTTTTCTCTAGGTTTTCATTGGATAAAGGAAATATCAAAAGAATTTCAGTTAGCTGATAAATGGTGAAATATTCTAGGCAGGGAGCTGCACAGCTCAAAAAGAATTAATTTTATAATTTTCTGCCAATTTTTAATTTCCCACCTCTCCCCCATAGAAATGCTGTATCTTAGTCACACACTGGATGAATATAATGAGCACATAGCCTGCTGTTTAGAGCTGGGGTTGTGGTCATCTTCTGCCCTGGAAGATAGTCAAGGACTAATCAGGCATATGTCTCTTCCTATCAAGTTTTGACACTCTGGAAGTTTGATGGCAGCATAAGGGAAAGCCTGCTGACAGGGCTCTTTGGTAGAAGGGAGTGTTTAAGAGTCTGGGAGCCTTAAAAAAGAAATAGGCATCTGGCATTATTTGTCCTGTCCTTTATTTCCTGGATCACATACATTAGTGCTATTATAATCTGGCTGATGATTTGACTGGGAAAACTTTCTTTTTTAAAATGTGTGTTCTCAGCCTGCACTTTGAACTTTAATGAATAGGAATTTCTCAGGATGGGTATCAATAATCTACATTTTTCAGATATGCTTTTCAAGTGTTTCTAATGATTATCCACATTTTGTATCATAATTGCTGATGACCATAAGGTTTTTAACTGAGGGATGAGTGGGTTGGGGGAGAACTTATTCAAGGTAGAGCCATGGAAAGAGACATGCTTCTCTGTTGCTATATGCACACCTGCAAGATACTGGACAAATGACAGTCCCTTTTTTATGAAAATGTATTAAGGTAATAGAAGTTTAACATTAAACAGAATAGGGTAAGTCCAATTATTAAAGTCAGAATGGTTTCAATGTGCAGACAGAGGCACAGTGTCTTTCTTTTTGCATCTTTCTTGGGAATAATTTAATGACTTCCATATATTACTCTGCATTAAAAATGTATGCATAAAATTGTGTTCACTATACTTCATAGGGTTTTATGCAATATTTACAAAGTGAATTTAACCATATTTAATTATAACCTCTAGTGGGTCATAGAACCTAATCCTTTCATAAAATGCTACTCAACATTTTGACCTCCAAAACATTTGATTTCAGATGTCTTCAAATGTGAAGATATATTCCTCTTTACTGAACACATTAGAAAACACTCTCTAAAATCATGTTGACTGATATTGTGTTTGCACAACCACTAAATAATTGAATTCATATTTGATAGATGATGACTACTTGACCAAGAAGAATTTTAGAAATTGACGATAACTTTGTGTAAATTTGTACAGATATCATGAGAGTAGGCAATGCATAGTTCTAAGCGTATGCTCTTTTTTTGTCCATTTTTACGCAAAAGAATACAGCCAACACCAGTAGTTAATATATGGGATAACCTTTTGAGAATAATGAAAGCAACAAAGAGTATTATTTAAGTAAGTCTAGAGCTCAGCTTTCTCATTTTTAAAGGGACAGACTGGCCCAGGTGATACTTTCTTAAATACATAAGCCTAGCTTCATCACTCTATGCTTTTTCTAATCTAAGAGATGATTGAGTCAGAAAAGAAGATTAAGGGATAACTACCATTTACCAGATGAGAGTTTCATGGTAACTGTGGTTGTTCTGTTTAAAAAGCGGTATATCCAGGCATGGTGGCACATGCCTGTAATCATATCTACTCAGGAGGCTGAGGCAGGAGGATTAAATGAGCCCAGGACAATAGTGAGATTCTATCTCAAAAAAATAAAATAAAAAATTTGAAAAGCACTATTGCATTCATCCCAGTGCAAATATTATATGTTAAGTGACTTCTCCTACCTTAGCCACAAACCCTCATCACAGCTTATCACCCCCACAACCCCATAACCCAAGGATTCAGTAATACACACAGCCAGGATTATAATTAATGATGGAAAACCAGTGCATATTCAGATGTCAAGAGTGTCTACTCAAGGAGAACTGACACTCACATGTTGAGAAATCAGTGCTTATTTAGCAGAAACTGGAGTCTTCTGGCTCTGGGCTGTTTCAAGGCCAGGCTCAGATAACTCTCAATTCCTGGCAGAAACCACAGGAACCCCAGAATTTTGAAGTCTTCTGCAGAAAAGACTATTTCTTCATGTTTTCCTTGCTAGATATGTGGTACTAAATGTAAAGAAAAGAAAACAAGTTAGGAAAGTATGGCAAATGAGCTATATTTCATTGTTCTTGACAATAAATGATGAGATCTTGAATAAGAATGGGATAAGCCTGACATGATAATGTCACTGTAGCTTTTAAAATGATGAATCTAATATTATTTGTTATGTAAGTTGAAGTCAAGGAGAGAAGATGGTAGACAGGAAACAGGAAAATGTGTTTCAAATGCTGGAAAGAAGAAAAATAATCATATAGCAGTCACTAAGAAAGAGAGAAAGAACATCCAAGGTTCTTCCTGCTTTTCCAATTATTGCACCTAAACACAAATTTGCAGTTTTATCTTTTATTATCTGTTCAAGACTGTGTTCTTTTTACTTCCTCATAAAGAGTGACCATGTATTTCATCCCCTGCTCACTTCACAATATCTTCATTTTTACTTTCTTGACTTCCAAGACTGAAGTCAGCAACTCTTGGCATGAATGTTTCTACTACAAAGCCCCATGCTCTAGGAATGACCCCTGGTTCCCAGAAACCATGTCTACACTGTTTCACCCTGCTCCCTCGATCATCACCAAAGAAACTAAAAAGTAGACATTTGTCCAATTGGAACACTCAGATTTTTGTAGCAAATTTATAGCTAGATATTATCAATTACACTAAGGAGGCTTATAGTGATTGTGTGCTTTGTGTCTATTTCATAGAATATTTTATTAATGAGGCATTGTTATTACCAGATAGATTTCTTAACATTGCCAAAATGTATGTGATGAGGGAGAGAGGTATCAGTAAGCAAGACTGTATGATGGGAGGGCTACAACTAGAACTGGTTTTGATTCTATATTCCATGCAAATATTCTGATTCTATATTCTATGCAAATATTTAAAATTTTGTCTTGGAAAAATTATGGAAATTTTTTAGACTTCTGTTTTATTTCTGTATAAAAAAGTGAGTTTAATCCTAGAGTTCTTATGTCATTATTTCTACTTTTTGAATGGGGATTGTTAAAGAAACTATACTTAATTAATTGAGGTTTCCATTTAAAATAGTGTCCTTAAGAAGAAGCACTACATGTTCCATTTCAACTTAATAGATTTCACAAAAGGAAAGGCATGTTTTGATTCCAACATCCACTCCTGTTAAAGACATGGAAATCTTCCCAGAATATAATCTGCTAGTTTCTCAGTTAGGAAAATCAAACCATCCATCACCTTCTTGTGTTTAACAAAACCAAGCAGTTTCAAAATCAATTCTCTAGTTTCGTCATAGGAACAAGTTAATTCGGTTTGCCATGTCATAGCTTCTGCTTGTTAGTCCATTATTTTTACCCTATGTTTCAGAGAAGCAACTAACCCACTAGGTCTTTTAATGAGTTTCCAGAATTATCTGAGATGGAGATAATTCTCTGAGGTTAAATAACTGAAATAGTGATTGACTTTCATATTCTCAAATTCAAATATAATTAATTCCTCAGCTACCTACACTTAGGTTGCTCTATAGAGATTCATATACTTCTGACCTTGGTCCAGACTTTATCTCTTTTGCATTAATTGACTAAGAATGTTGTCTGCTTGGGGAACACTATCACCCCAAGTGAAGTTGATTAGTATATGCTTACATTGCAAACTTTTCAGGAAATAGATTGGAATAAATTCGAGGTTATATGAATGAAGGAAACTACCTTTACTATCTATATAGTTTATCATACAGTACGTTTTATTATGTTTGTGGAGAGTGCACAATGTAAACGTTTGAAAGACTCTCCTAGAGCTTTTATTTATATTTTATCCACAATCACAATTGTCAAGATTTCTGTGTTTCCTTTTAAGTAGCTTGATTATGGCCATGTGTACTAAAAAGTAGATATAAATAATAAAAGTATTTCTATTAAAAATGAGAAAGTTATTTTTCCATAATTTTCACAAATATAGAACTCAAAATAGTTGGACATCAAACAGAAACTGTTAAAGAAAAATGTATTGAAAGAAAATTGCTTATGTTTATGTGTTCAAATTATAGTTTTAAAAAGAAATATAATCACAATATGGGAAATTTACAAAGTAGTGATATGACGAATTACATTAGTTGATTTTCAAATCTTGAACTAACCTAGAATACCCAGAATAAATACTACTTGGTTGTGGTATATAATTCTTTTTATAATTTTTTGTTCGTTTGTTTGTTTGTTTGAGATGAAGTCTCACTCTGTTGCCCAGGCTGGAGTACAGTGGCGTGATCTCGGCTCACCGCAACCTCTGCCTCTCGGGTCTAAGCGATTCTCCTACCTCAGCCTCCAGAGTAGCTGGGACCACAGGCGCGTGCCACCATGCCCGGCTAATTTTTTGTATTATTAGTAGAGGCGGGGTTTCACAGTGTTAGCCAGGATGGTCTTGATCTCCTGACCTCGTGATCTGCCTGCCTCAGCCTCCCAAAGTGCTAGGATTACAGGCATGAGCCACCACGCCCAGCCCCTTCCTTTTATAATTGTTGAATTAAACTTGCTAATATTTGGTTGAGGACTTTTACATATATATTCCTGGGAGGTGGTGTTCTGTAATATTCTTTTCTTATAATCTTTTTGTCTGATGTGATATTAGGGTAATGCTGCCCTTACAGAATGAGTTAGAAGGAGTTCCTCTGCTTCTATATTCTAATAGATATTGTAGAGTACTGGTATAATTTCTTCCTTAAATGTTTGGTAGAATTCACCAGTGAGCCCTCCAATTTGGATGCTTTCTGTGTTACAAAGTTATTAATTATTGACCAACTTTTTTAGTAAATATAGGTCCATTCAGATCATCTATTTCTTCTTGTGTGAGTTTTGGCAATTGTGTCTTTAAAGCAATTTGTCCATTTCATATAGGTTACCAGATTTATGTGCAAGAGTTGTTCATGGTATTCCTTTTTTATCATTTTAATGTTCATCTGAGCTATAGTAATGTTTTATCTTTCATTTCTGATATTAGTCATTTGTTTCTCTCTTTTTTTTCTTAGCTTGGTGAATAGCTTTCTCACTCATAAGTGGGTATTGAACAAGAGAACACATGGACACAGGGAGGGGAACATCATACACTGGGGCCCGTCAGGGAGTTGGGGGCTAGGGCACATGTGCCCCAGAACTTAAAGTATAATAAAAATAACAATAATTTAAAAGGGTAAAGAACAAAACCAGCTTTTAGTTGCACTAATTATTCCTACTGATTTCCTGTTTTCAATATTACTTTTATTTCTTTTATTCTACTTACCTCGTATTTCATTAGCTTTTTTTTTTCTAGTTTCCTAAGATGGAAGCTGAAATGATTGATTTTAGATCTTTCTTCTTTGTTTTATTTTTCTGAGACAGAGTCTCCTTCCATCACCAGGCACCAGGCTGGAGTACAGTGGCCCGATCTTGGCTCACTGCAACCTCCGTCTCCCGGGTTCAAGCAATTCTCCTGCTTCAGCCTCTCAAGTAGCTGGGACTACAGGCATGCACCACCACACCCAGCTAATTTTTGTATTTTTTAGTAGAGAAGGGGTTTCACCATTTTGGCCAGGATGGTCTCAATCTCTTGACCTTGTGATCCGCCCACCTCAGCCTCCCAAAGTGCTGGGATTACAGGGGTGAGCAACCGTGCCCGGCCTCTTTCTTTGTTTTTTTCCTTTTTTTAAATTTTACTTTAAGTTCTGAGATACATGTGCAGAACATGCAGGTTTGTTACATAGATATACATGTGCCAAGGTAGTTTGCTGCACCCATATACCCATCATCTACATTAAGTATTTCTCCTAATGCTATCCCTCCCTTAGCCCCCCACCTCCCTGACTGGCTCTGCTATGTAATGTTCCCTTCCCTGTGTCCATGTGTTCTCATTGTTCAACTCCCATTTATGAGTGAGAATATGTGGTGTTTAGTTTTCTGTTCCTGTGTTAGTTTGCTGAGAATGATGGTTTCCAGCTTCATTCATGTCCCTGCAAAGGACAGAAACTCATCGTATTTTATGGCTGCTTAGTATTCTATGGTGTATATGTGCCACATTTTCTTTATCCAGTCTATCATTGATGGGCATTTGTGTTGGTTCCAAGTCTTTGCTATTGTGAATAATGCCACAATAAAACATATGTGTGCATGTGTCTTTATAGTAGAATGGTTTATAATCCTTTGGAGATATACCCAGTAATGGGATTGCTGGTTCAAATGGTATTTCTGGTTCTAGATCTTTGAGGAATTTCCACACTGTCTTTTACAATGGTTGAACTAATTTACACTCTCACCAACAGTGTAAAAGTGTTTCTATATCTCCACATCCCCTCCAGCATCTGTTGCTTCCTGACGTTTTATTGATCACCATTCTAACTGGCCTGAGATGGTATCTCATTGCAGTTTTGATTTGCATTTTTCTAATGACCAGTGATAATGAGCTTTTTTTCATATATTTGTTTGCCTTTCTCAAGAGAAAACATAAATACCTTCTCTTGAGAAGTGTGTATTCATATCCTTTGCCCACTTTTTGATGGGGTTGTTTGTTTTTTTCTTGTAAATTTGTTTAAGTTATTTGTAGATTATGGATATTAGCTTTTTGTCAGATGGACAGATTGCAAAAATTTTCTCCCATTCTGTAGGTTGCCTATTCACTCTGATGATAGTTTCTTTTGCTGGGCAGAAGCTCTTTAGTTTAAGTAGATTCCTTTTGTCGATTTTGGCTTTTGTTGCCATTGTTTTTGCTGTTTTAATTATGAAGTCTTTGCCCATGCCTATGACCTGAATGGTATTGCCTAGGTTTTTTTCTAGGGTTTTTATGGTTTTAGGTCTTACATTAAAGTCTTTAATCCATCTTGAATTAATTTTTGTATAATGTGTAAGGAAGGGATCCAGTTTCAGTTTTCTGCATATGGCTAGCCATTTTTCCCAACACCATTTATTAAACAGAAAATCCTTTCTCCATGGCTTGTTTTTGTGAGGTTTGTCAAAGATCAGATGGTTGTAGATGTGTGGTGTTATTTCTCAGGTCTCTGTTCTGTTCCATTGGTCTGTATCTCTGTTTTGGTACCAGTACCATGCTGTTTTGGTTACTGTAGCCTTGTATTACAGTTTGAAGTCAGGTAGCGTGATGCCTCCAGCTTTGTTCTTTTTGCTTAGGATTGTCTTGGCTATACGGGCTCTTTTTTGGTTCCATATTGAATTTAAAGTAGTTTTTTCTAATTCTGTGAAGAAACTCAGTGGTAGCTTGATGGGGATAGCATTGAACCTATAAATTACTTTGGGCAGTATGGCCATTTTCACGATATTGATTCTTCCTAACCATGAGCATAGAATGTTTTTCCATTTGTGTGTTTTCTCCTATTTCCTTGAGCAGTGATTTGTAGTTCTCCTTGAAGAGGTCCTTCACAACCCTTGTAAGTTGTATTCCTAGGTATTTTATTCCCTTTGTAGCATTTGTGAATGGGAGTTCACTCATGATTTGGCTCTCTGTTTGTCTATTATTGGTGTATGGGAATGCTTATGATTTTAGCATATTGATTTTGTATCTTGAGATTTTCAGTAGTCCTGACTAATCTGCAGAGGATGTGTTTCAAAACTTCCAGACGATACCTGAGACCATGGGAAGTGCCAAACTCTACATGGGCTGAGTGTCCCTAATCCAAGAATCAAAAATCCAGAATGCTCTAAATGTGAAATTTTTTGAGCACTGAAATGATGCTCAAAGGAAATGACTATTGGAGCATTTTAGATTTCAGATATTTGGACTAGGAATGCTCAACCAATATCTATTCTGCAAATATTCTTTAAAAAAAATTGAAATCTAAAACACTTCTGGTCCCAAGTGTTTCAGATAAGAGATCCTCAACCTGTATAAAATATGCATAAATTTATTTTTCCTACTTTACCATTTCACAGGTAAGATACTTGTTTTAACTGTAAATCTCAGCAACCTCAGCATACAATTTTTTTCTTTCTTTATTCAGTCAAAAACTTTTACCTTTTCACTTGAGAGTCACTTTAAGGCTTCTCTTTGGCTCATTCAAATTGCCAGCTTTACTACTCTTGTGCTTTGGTGCCATTATTAAGTAGGATCAGGGTTACTTGAACACAAGCTCTGTGATATCTTGGCAGTTGATCTGATAACCAAGATGCTATGTGACTAACAGGCAAGTAGTATATACAGCCTGGGTATGCTGGGCAAATCAATGATTCATGTTCCAGGTACAACAGAGCAGGATGGCTGAATATTTCATCCCACTAATCAGAATAGTGTACAATTTAAAACTTATAAATTGTTTATTTCTGAAATTGCTCACTTAATATTTTCCAACCCTGGTCAACTGCATGTAACTGAAGTTGTAGAAAGCAAAACTCCAGATAAGGGAGGGCTACTGTATGAAGTCAATGCAATAAATTCCCCACTAATTTCTGCATTCGCTGCATTTTTCAAATTTTGGTAAATTATGTTTTCATTTCTATTTAGTTCAAAATATTACTTTTAATTTCTCCTGAGATGTCTTTTTTGATCCATTTGTTTTTTAAAAGTGTGTTGTTAAATCTTCAAATATTTTGGATTTTTCAGCTATCTTTCTGTTACTGATTTCTAGCTTAATTTTATTAAGGTCTGAGAAAAGTCACTGTATAATTTCTATTCTTTTAAATTTGTTAAGATGTGTTTTATATCTCAAAATGTAATCTTTCCTAGTGAATGTTCCATGTGAGCTTGAGAAGATTGTTTATTCTGCTGTTATTGGAAGAAGTAGTCTATTGCTATCCATTATATCCAGTTGATTGATGGTATTGAGTTCAACTAAGTTCTTACTACTTTTATGCCTGCTGGGTCTGTCCATTTCTGTTAACTGGGTATTGAAATCGACTCATCCAATTTTCCTTGTAGTCCTACCAGCTTTTGCCTCATATATTTTGATGTTCTGTTGTTACTTACATAGTCATTGACAATTGCTGTCTTTTTGAAGAATTGATCCCCTTATAATTAAGTAATATTTTTTATCCCTGATAACTTCCTTACTCTGAAGTCTGCCCTCTCTGAAATTAGTATACCTATTCCTGCTTTTGTTTGATTAGTGTTAGCATCGTATACCTACCACTATTCATTTACTTTCATGTATATGTCTTTATATATTCAGTGTTTTTTTTTTTTGGCAGACATCATATAATTGAGTCTTGTTTTTGATCCACTCTTAACACTTCTAGAATTGGTACATTTAGAAAATTGGTGTTCACAGTGATTACTATCATATTAAGATTTATATCTTCCATATTTGTTACTATTTTGTTCCATTTTTGTGTTCCTATTTTTGTCTTCCACTTTTTTTATGCCTTTTTTGGTTTCAATTAAGCATTTTATCTGATTCTATTTTCTCTCCTTAGTATATGAGTTGTACTTTATTTTATTTTTACTTTTTTAGTATTGCTTTAGTTTGCAATGTACATTTACAACTAATCCAAGTCAATTTTCAAATAATATTATACCACTTTACAGGTGTGTTTTATGTCTTAAAATGTAATCTTTCCTAGTGAATGTTCCATGTGAGCTTGAGAAGATTGTTTATTCTGCTGTTATTAGAAGAAGTATATAGCTATCCATTATATCAAGTTGATTGATGGTATTGAGTTCAAGTATACTGTTTCTGTCTTGTAATAAAAGAATTATAATTTTTCTCTTTCATCTCTTACATAATTGCTATCATTCATTTCACATATATAAGCATATATATTGATGTGTTGCTTAATGATGGGGATACATTCAGAGAAATGTGTTGTTAGGTGATTTTTCCATTGTGTGAACATCAGAGTGTACTTACACACACCAAATGGTAAAGCCTACTACACACAGGTTATATGATATAACCTATTGCTCCTAGGCTACAAACTTATGCAGCCATGTTACTACGCTGGATACTGTAGGCAATTATGACACAATGGTATTTGTTTACCTAAACATATGGAAATATAGGAAAGGTACAGTACAAATATGGCATTATAATTTTATGCAACCACCATTGCATATGCAGTTTATCCTTGACCAAAACATCAGTATGTAGTACATTAATTTATTATATATATTATATCTATATGAATATTACATATGTTGTATCTTTATAAATACAGAGGAGATATGTGTGTGTGCGTGTGTGTGTGTGTGTGTGTGTATGTATCACCTTAGGCTAGAATTTTTATTAAAAAGAAGCCATTGTATCTATGGAAAAGTTAGAATATCTGTAATTCATGTCATACAAAAGTGGACAATATTCCTAATATAGAGAGAATTTCTGAAAGTCTAGAAGACAAAGAAGAGTAAAACTATAAATAATTAATTAGAATTGACTAAAGACATAATAGACATTTCATAGAAAACAAAATGCCAAGTACAACTAAACATAAGAGAAGATGTTCAAATTTCTCAACTTCACTAATAATGAAAGAAATGCAAATCAAGCTTGCATTGAATGTGGTTTAGTTATGAAAATGGCCCCAAGGGATGCCTCCAGGTAGTAAAGCTCCTCTGAGGTCCCCTCTACTTTGACTGTGGGCTGGGTCATGTGATTTTCCCTGCCATTGGAAAATCAGAAAATGTGATACAAGGCTACATTCTGGGGTTTGCCTTCTGGAATTCTGCTATCCTGTGAGAATGCCCAGTGTGCACTTGAAGATGGAAAACGGCATAAAAAGACATGATCACCTTTCCCAGTTAACCCCATCAATCTAATGTAGCCAAATGAGTAAGCCTAGGGAAAACCGTCAGAGGAACAAACAGCCTGATGAACGAACAGAATGGTGAGAAAAAATAAATCATGGTTACTTTAAGTTGGTACTTTGGGCTATTGTCATATAGGAATAGATAATTGATACACTGAGATATCATTTTCATTTACAGAAATGGTAGAAATCCAGGAGTTTTACAGTACACTCTGGTAGTGACTCTATGAAAAGAAACATTCTCATATGCTTCTGATGAAAGTGTAAGTTGGTAAAATCCCTGTAGAAGGCAATTTGGTAATATCTACTAACATTTCAAAGGCTTACTGTCTTTACCCAACAATCACATTTCTAGTGAATTATTCTATAGGCATATTTACCCAGGTACAAAATTATATATATATATATATATATATATATATGAAAATTTATTTAGGCAGTGCTTTATGTAATGGCAAAATATAAAAATGATCTAAATGTTTATTAATATAATCCTGGGTAAATATATAATTGAATTATGATCTGTAAAATGATTAAAAAATAAAGTCATTACACACAATGTGGAAAAAATTTAAATATATATTATTAAGCAATAAAAGCGCAGTGTAAAATAATGTTAAGAGTATGCCACATATTGTGTATAAAAAGAAGACAAATAGAAATCTGTGCTCGTGTGTTTGAATATGCATTCAAAAAACTCTGGAAGAAAAGTATAGCTATAGGCTTGGTGTAAGGGGTGAGGCGTTTGGGGTCTGGGTTTACAGGGGATGGGGTAAATGGGAACCTTCACACTGTATTATATTTTAATAATTTGAGGAACACATAAATATAAACATTTAATTTATAAATTAAGAATAAAAATAACTTTAAGAAAAGATTTGCATAGTACAGGGATACATTTATCTAACAAAATCCATGTAGTAGCAAATTAGGTTTTTATTAACATAATGCTGTTATATCACTGCTATAAATATCCTTATGTAAAAGTTTTCCACTTCATCTTTGATAACTTTCTCAAAGAAATATTTCAAAGTGGAATTACTGTGTCAAAGGATATAAAAATTTAAGTATCGTTATAGAGATAAATAATGTTTTATAGAAGGGAAGAAAGGTTAAATCATTTTCGAATTGTACTATTGAATAGTTTTAGTTTTCTGTTTAAAAATCACATTATTTGCCTTCATGTTGGTTTCCAATCACTTTAAAATAATATATATAGTAAACTTTTGTCAAATTTATGGCATAATTTTTCCTAAATTGGGTATTTGTCCATAAATAACAGAAAAAAGAAATCCTTAAAAAGTAACTCATTGTATATATAAATAACACAAGTATATTGTAGAAAGTTTGGGCTGTCAGACAATCAAAACTAAATAGAAACTACATACTTTCACAACTTAGGATAACCACTATAAAGTAATGGTTCATATATTTTCAGATATTTTCTCATATAAATGTATTTTAATATACCTTTGCAACCTGATGTTGTCAGAAATAATCTCCATTCCTTAATTTAAGAAAATTTTAATTTCATTTAATCAACTGTATTTAAGTATTCCCAATTATTCCAAAAATGTTTTTTACAGTTTGTTAATCAAGACTAGTATTTAATTCAGGCCCATACATCTCATCTGGCTTTTACGAACCCTAATTCAATGCAATAAAATATGACTGTGTTAGATTAAGACAAATACTTCATTTTTCCATCTTTTTAAACCACTGTTAATTCGGCCTTTATTTCTGTATATGATCTTATATTAGAAATAGTCTAGAAATTTGACATTTAGTTGTGAGGTATGGCTACAAGAGAACTTAAATGGCTTTGGCTTAGTAGCTGTTGGTTAGACAGTGAGAATACACCATTGCTGTCTGGAAAGCTCTGATCTTGTGATTTCATTATTAATTTTTTGGACAAATTGTCATCTGTGATATCTTGGAACTCAGACAAATTTTTTATCTCTAGTGAAATGGGTTGGAACCCAACTCAAAATGATGGTATTGGTTACATAATTTTTGTAGTTTCTATTTTGAAAAATTAAATTGATACAGAAACAAGAGTTTAACTCATGCTAAGGACAAGAGGTGCCTCTGGAGAGGCAGTCCAATGAATATATGAGCCTGTGCCCCTATCCAGTACCTCCCACTAAAAATTAATGATCAAATTAAGAATTTTGTCTCCCTATCCCAAGCAGACTCTGTCAGTTCTCTGCAGCTGTTCACCATAATCTCTTTACAATTTCAGTTCACATCACCTTCAGGACTGCTTTCTCTTTCTTCAGCCAACACCTGCATCTCTTTTTTTGGCAGACTGCACTTAGCCTACTGGTACTGCTTTGCCTCAAACTGGGAAAGCCAGAAGTAGTGGCAAAGGTAAATGTCTTTATTTAACATGGGGCGGCCCCTAAACAATGACCGATAGATATAGAAGTATAAATACTCCAGCTCCCTTGTGACTTGATTAAAACAATATTAAAAATGTGGTTTATACCACTATATAAAGCTCCAAAGCTCCCCTGGGGTTTGAGGTAATGTTACCTTTCACTAGCTTTCTTGAGTTTCTTAACATCTTAGTTCACTTTTCCACTCCTTTGTTGCTTTTCCTTGATAATGCATGCTAATGAAGCATCTTCACATGGACACTTATCTTTGGTTTTGCACCTGGGAATTGCATCTGAGACATTATCCAAGCTCATTATTTCAATAGGAGTCCATTGATCCTTTATTAAGTTGAAAAACAGAGAGATGACCAGATCATTGAAGCTAGGAAATGAAGGAGCAAAATTATCAAGTATAAAAGAAATGTATATTTACATTATATCTTTTGCTATTGTTTCTGGCACATAATAATTGACTGAAAGTAACTAGACCAGAGGCCTACCAGATTATTAAGAATTTTTTACTGTTCCAGACATCACAAGCATGAGCTTCTAAGCCTGTGGCTGTTTGACACTTAAAGCAACCCAGAGCTGCACAACCCTCAAAAAGGGAACTCTTTTCAATGCCCATGTCAGAAATGGCCATAGAGGATAAAATACAAAGGAAAAACTCCAAGAGGTAAAGCCCTGGACCATAAAAGAAAACAAACCCGAAAGCAAACTAGCCATTACTAGGTGCACTAATCCAGAAATTGAATTCATGGACAAGACTAAGAATGTTGACAGTATTTTCCCAGCATGATTTAATAAGTTGTTAAGAAGAGTAACAACTGTGTATTTCCCATTCCTACCTTCTCCAAAGAGGAGTTTTTATTGCAGACATTCTGTACACACACTCTTCTCTCCACCATTGTATATTGAGTGTGATGAGGGTTGAGAGAGAAGCAAAAACACTTATACTTTAGTTTAGACTTTGCAAGATAATGAAGGAACACACTCAGAACTAAAGAAAAGTACTTCATACCACCCAAAGACATTGGGCCTTGAGCTGAAGGTCATAACTACATAGGATTTTGACTCTTTTACGAAGGAGTGAGTGGTCCTACCTATGAAAAAACTGCAAAATATACAAGAAGGGTGGACTATGTAAGATACTGATAAATGTCCATACATATACATTCTTCTTCAATTTTTCTACCTTTGGTAACAGAACCCCTCAATTTTAGCTGGAATGTAGATTTAGCATGACCACCCAGTTAAAGACATTTCCCAATCTCATTTGCAGATAGGTGTGACCACGTAAGCAAGCTCGGGTCAGTGGTATCTGAATAGATAGGACACATTCAATGTTCAGCTTATGACTTGAAGGAGGATGGTTATATCTCCCCTTGTCTTTTTCACGTCGTCATGCCAGTTAGTATGTGTTTCTGTTAGTGAGCGCTGAATACTGTTACGATATCCTACGTGGACTACTTAGGATTGAAATGCTGTGGGAAAGAGAAATAAACATCATCTCTTAAACCACCTTTATCTGGGCATTTGGTTTGTCTGCTTATCTAGTATTCTAAATAATATTCAGATAAGGACTGAATTTGGCACAATCATATTAATTTGAACTCCTAGAGACACATACTCCTAGGGATACTCCTAGGTGAATACGTGATTCACCTTCTTGTATTTAGCAAGGTAAAATATTAATTGTAAATTAACTCCCAGCTGTCCAGCCATCCCAGATTCAATATTAGCATGGCTCTGTTTGCTTCTAGCTCCTTTGATTCTAGGAAGACAAAAAGAAAAGATTTTCATTAATTACTTTAGGCAACTGGATAAAGCTAAGAAAGCATGATAAACTTCTCACTTATCACAAGAAATTATCAAATTTTATAGTGAAAAATATTTAATTAACTTTTCAAAGCTCTATACCTATTTTTTAAAACCTTACAACATCTCTATAAGGTAGGTACTAATATTATTTCTATTTTACACATGAGGAAACTAAAGCAGAGAGGCTAAGTAACAGTTAGGATTAGAATCCAAACATTCTGAATCATTATTCTGGACTTTGAACCACCACTCTGTACCACTCTGAAATATCAAGTGTATTTCAAGGACTTGCAGAAGCTTCATTTTTACAAAACTGAGAGATTGATATGTCAGACTAAATAACACATGTTAAGGTGGGTTATTATGAAATACTTCAAAACCTATTTTTGTAGACTAGGATTATAAATATCTGTACTTGTAGGAAAAACATGCTTACAGGAGAATAAAAGAAGTAGGTATGGAAATGCATAAGTTTTTATTTGTTTGGGTTTCTTTTAGGGTGACTTTAGTGATCATTTTTCTTGACTTCTATTCTGAAGAGATAATACATAGAATCAGCAGACCTAAATGAATATAATAAAATTTGGTTCTATGAATCCACAAAAAATGAATTAACCCTGTAATAAGATTCCCTAATAAAGTTCAGGTCTCCAGTATCCTGTAGGGAGTAACTCCCACTGTATCACACTGCTGACCATCCCAGTGCAGAGTCCCAGCTTCACCTAGCTGGAGGAAAGTAAAACAATTTTTACATTGAACAGGATACTTAAAGGACTCTGATGGTCAATTTTAGAATCAATGAGACCATCAGGAAAGGAGACAAAGAAGGGTGAATGGAGGAAAGCAAAGTACATGGAATTTGATCTAGGCTGGGAGTGGAAAAACTATCATTATTCCAAATGGGTTGTCAAGAGTAGCTGAAAAACATTCCAAGCCAAGCTGAAGATAGAAGTATACATTAAAAACAAACATATTTTGATTAATAAACTCAATGAAATGTCAAATGTGTGTATGTTAATTATCTAAGAATCACTGATAATGGCCTATTGCTAATTTATTTGTCAAATGACAGAAGTCAGCAGCTTCCAGAAAGAAGCCATCAGATGTATAATAGGGAGATTTGGCAGGCAAGCAGGAAACCTTTGACTGAATTAGTACTAAACTGTTGTCGGAAATGTAAAACATAAGACTCTCCTGAGTAAGTCCCAAACTCAAGACTTGGCATATTTAGATCCCAAGACAAAAGTATATATATATTTTTTACATATGCATCAATATGATTCTCTGGAAACTGACCTAAATTTTTGCAAGTTTATATGCATGACAATTTTGCTTTCCTCACATAGACATTTCATTTACTTGTAGGAATGTTCTCTCTGGTTCAGGCTTGTGATCTATACCACACAGAATTTTACAAATATATTTGTTTTCTTTCTTGTACAACACACATTATTTTGGCTCTGAAGACCCTTACTTAAATTAAACACATGTGCAAAGGATGACTTAATTTTTCAAGCTACTTGGGAAAGCAAATGAGGGCTTGCGAGTTTCAGAGGATGAGATGTAGACAGGTGACTGTCAGTTACAGTGATACAAATTCAGTGGAATGATTTCCCTTTTTCAAGCCCTTAGAAAAACCCAGATATATCCATGTTCAGCCTGGTACATGTGACATAGAAGTTGCATAATTGCCTGTTTCATAGGAGGTTAGAAAGACTGAGTTAATGAAAGCTCTGATCTGAATGTCTTCAGTTGAGATAATACCACAGAAATTATTCTTAGGGAACTGTCCCAAGCATACCTTGTCGAACAGAGAAGAATTCTTTAGATTGGGACTTCAGGAGCATGTGTTGTTCTGGTGTTATTTCTGCAGATAATTGAGCTGTGTCACCCATTAAGTGACATATGCTCTCTAGAAAACTCTCTTTAAAATGTGTGAGAATGACTAGAGTCATTAAATTACTTAGAAAATTAAGATCTGAAATTTAATAACTCAGTGTCTTAAAAGGAACAGGATTGTAGAAAAGGAGTTCCTAATCCCCAAAGGAAAAACTAAGATACGGAATGTCTGCTAATTTCTACATACTCTTTTCCAAAGTACTGTAGTTGTCTTCCATGTAATTACCTCTTTAACTCAGTTTCTTTGTTTGTTTTATTCTTATGAAGATATATTTACCCTCCATCCCACAAATGACGATTCTTTTTCTTACTGGTACCCTTCATTTAACTTTTACCCAATAACATTTGTTAGGAATTATCTCAAATTTTAATGCGTGTTTTGAAGAAGTGTTTGGAAACTCCTTAGACTACTGCTACCAAATAGAACTTCTGAAAATGATGGAAATGTTCTTTTTCTGTGTTGTCCAAGGCAATATCCAGTAGCCACATGTAGCTATTGAGCACTTGAAACTTGGCTAGTACATATAAGAAACTGAATTTAATTTTAATTGATTTTAATTTAAATAGATACATGTGCCTAATGGCTACTGTCTTGTACACTGTAATGTAGAAGATCAGAAAACCTTCCTGCAGAAATTAAATGTGAGTTACTTTTTAATCTCACATTTAGATTGAAAAAACCAGTCCAAAATGGGCATAGACATTAGGACTGGAGATGTGGTCAGATAAGGATGGTTCATGGAGACTGGAAGTACAATTTTTTAGACATGGCCCTATCAAAGTGTTTGGCAGAAACTGTGTCAGTATTAAGGGGGAATTTACATTAAAGCTATAGAGAATCTTCCAGAATTGAAGGAAAACCTGAGTAACAAGACCTCAGAAGGACAGCATCCTGTAAGGGTCCAGAGAAATGAGCAGTGAGGGGAAACGGACAGTCTTTTCTAGAATGGCCCATTGGGATGAGTTCCATTCAACCATGCTCTTTCCTGGGACCTCTCTGTCTCAAACTCAATCTAGATATAAATGATTAGGACTGGATCATGTAGCACTCCTTGTTTGGGGAAAGTCAGATACGGTACCTAGATTACCATTAAAGAAAGAAAGATAAATTCAGTTTTTTTTCTGCTACCAGAAGAAGAGAGCAGGGCAAACAATGACAGTTTTTGTGATACACACACAAATGTGTGTGTGTGTGTGTGTGTGTGTATCTATATATAGAGAGAGCGCATTTATCATGTTAGGTGCTTTGATATATGCAATTTCACTTAAGTATTAATGGAAATTTTTTGAGAAAGGGATTAAATTATTTCCCACATGAAAACTTTATCTTGGCATGTTTACACAACATATTTGGTTTTATATTAGAAGACAGATGCATCTGGTCCCTGCTTGAAGTTATTGCATATAAGTCAACTGTAGGCAAAAGCAGCATCACAGAATTAAATATTCTTAGGCATGAAGAAGATAGTCTATTCAACTCCAGTATTTTACAGATATGGAACTGAGAGTCTAAAATGGCATCATCCATACCAGTGGTCATTAGCTACATGTGGCAACTGAGTACTTGAAATGTGGCTGGTCCTAATAAAGATGTGCTATAAGTATGAAATACTCACTGGATTTAGAAATTTTAGTATGAAAAATGTAAAATATCTCATGAATAATTTTTTAAATTGATTGTAAGTCAACATGATCATATGTTGTATATTTTGGGTTAAGTAAAATATATTTTTAAAATAATTCACCCATTTTTTAGTGCAGCTACTAAAAATCCAAAAAGACATTTGTGGCTAGGATTATGTTTGATTGGACAGTGATGATCTAGAAAGTTAAATGACTTGATCAAATGCTTACAGCTGAACAGTGTGACAAGGTAGGAATCAACCCGTTTCTTGTGATCTTCCCTATTCCAAGACCAATGTTTCAAATTTGCCTTAGTTAGTTTGATCATTTCTGTATTTGTATCTTAATCTTTTTAGAATATGTTGGTGCTCTATATGACATCTTTCCATCCCTTTTAAAAATATTGCACCTCACAATACATGAATTTGCTTAGCTTTCAATTATTATAATTTAAAAAACATAGTTCAATAGTAAGCAGTAGGCAAAGATAAATTATGTCAGTTCATTTCTTTTTCATATCCAATAGAAAAGCAAAGAGGGATGAGAGCTTGAACTATCTGTACACTAGATTTAAATATAGCCTTCTAGAATATTAGATGTTGCAACATTTCACTCCTTATTTAGAACACTGCTTGAGTGTAGCTGGTTCACATCAGCTAGTCAGGTTTACATCTATTCATAGTAATTTTAAAACAAACTTTCTTCCATTTTTCCCTCTCTATTCCTCTGCATTCGCATTTGAGAATATTAAAAGGTAGTTTTCTTTTCTTGTGCATGGCAGCAGATGGATTCCTAGTGGAGTCTGTGACGCGCCTTCCAGGAGGCCTCTCACAGAGCAGTCAGCAGTTAGGCTGATCTAAGGGCTGGTCCTCCAGGTTCTTTGAGAAGAAGTGGGCAGCATCATGGAGAACATGAAGGAAGATTCAATGATTCCTCCAACCTGAGAAATGGAGGAGCTCTTTGTTTAAAGTGGTAATAAAGAAACAGAGGATCAGACATCTCCAGTTCCCCACCTCCTTCAGGTGATTTTTTTTTTTTTTACTAATTACAAAATACTACCTTCTTCCCAGAGGTAACAATTATCCTAACTTTTTTTTTTAACTTGGGCTCTGGGGTACATGTACACATCCTGCATCCTGCAGGATTGTTGCATAGGTACATACATGCCATGGTGGTTTGCTGTCTCCATCCCCCCCACCCCCCATCGCCTACATCAGGCGTTTCTCCTGGTGTTATCCCTCCCCATCCTCCTCACCCCCCACTGTCTCTCTCCTCCCCTCCCCTCCATCTCCCCACCTAACCCAGTGTTATTCCCTTCCCTGTGCCCAAGTGTTATTGTTCATCACCTGCCTGTGAGTGAAAATGTGGTGTTTGGTTTTCTGTTCTTGGGTCAGTTTGCTGAGAATGATGGTTTTTAGATTTATCCATGTCTCTACAAAGGACACAAACTCATTACATTGTATGGCTGCATAGTATTTCATGGTGTATATGTGCCACATTTTGTTTTGTCCAGTCTATCATCGATGGGCATTTGGGTTGGTTCCAGGTCTTTGCTATCGTAAACAGCACCACAATGAACATACATGTGCATGTGTCTTTATAATAGAATGATTTATAATCCTTTGGTTATATACCCAGTAATGGGATTGCTGGATCAAATGGAATTTCTATTTCTAAATTCTTGAGGAATGGCCACATTGTCTTCCACAATGGTTGAACTAATTTATACTCCCACCAACAGTGTAAAAGTGTTCCTTTTCCTCCACATCCTCTCCAGCATCTGTTGTCTCCAGATTTTTAATGTTTGCCATTCTAATTGGCGTGAGATAGTATCTCAATGTGGTTTTGATGTGCATTTCCCTGATGACCAATGATGATGAGCGTGTTTTCATATGTTTGTTGGCTGCATAAATGTCTCCTTTTGAAAAGTGTCTGTTCATATTCCTTTGAATGAGTTTGTTTTTTTCTTGTAAATCTGCTTTAGTTCTTTTTAGATTCTGGATATTAGCCCTTTGTCAGATGGGTAGATTGCGAAGATTTGTTTCCATTCTGTTGGTTGCTGGTTCACTCTGATGATTGTTTCATTTGCTGTGCAGAAGCTCTTAAGTTTAATTAGATCCCATTAGACATCTCCTGTTTTAAACTCACTGACAAACATGGAGAAATGGTGAGAATATTGGGTCTGTCTTTTGGACATGTTTTACTTGGTGTTCCACAGTCCAGTTATACTGTCGATGTAGTGAGGAAGGTAACTTAAACATTTTCAGTTATTTAAACAAGAATGTGAAGCTTATATGTGTACTATAACAAAACAAATGTACTTCATAGAGAATGATAATTTTTAAAATGTGACATACAGTTTTTGATAAATACCTAATTTTATATATTTATGCTGCCAAGAAGACATGAAACTCTTCTGAAATTTGTTGCTGCAAAAAAATAAATCTTCAGACATAAATGCCTAGTATTGCCTTCTACCTAGAATCATCAGAGTAATTCAGTAATGTCTTCAGGCCACAGCAGAATGATAAGTCGAGGTTTGAGAGCAGGTTTATCATTATCATCATCAACCTCCAACTGAATCCAGTCAGCCCGGTTTTGTATAGGAAGATTTTTTAATGAGGAAAAAGAATCCCAATCAGTTCAATTATTCTTCCTAAAATAAATAAATACCTAAGGAGCATACCAGGTCTTGAATGGAAATAAGGCTTTTCTTAAAACAGAGTTGTCTTAGAGTTTCTTTTTCTGCTTATAAATACAATGCATACATTCTTGGAATTGGCATGAGAAGCAAAGAAAATAATATATAGAATCTTTTTTAATTACCTGAGATGATATAATAGTAGACACTAGAAAACTTTTTTTCCTTTTTTTAAACTCCTCAATACAAACTACCTTTTCAAATTCTCTCTACCTACCTATTACTGATGCCAAGAGCAACTGGAGGTCCCAGGGAAAGAAGACTGATATAAATTTATCAAATATTAAAATATATTTTATCACTTGAAAGCATTTTTCAGAAAATGTTTCAGCAATATATTTCTGAGTTTTGACTCAATAATGTTTGTTGAGAATTATTACGTGCCGGGTACTGCTTGTGTTACTCTCATATGAGGATTTCAAAAACTTTGTGTTAACTGATTATTTTTTACCTTTGTTTGGATATAAAGACACTGAAACTCAGAGGAGCAAAGTGTCTTTCAAAGTTATGAAACAACTTAACACTGGACCAAGTGAATACTAGACCTGTGATTTTAAAATTGTTATCTGACTCAAAGGTCTATTCAATTTCTTTCATCTAAAACTGAAAATGTTACTTAAACTCCATTTATACATAGTTGTATGTTATATATACAATATAGCAATGCATTTAACTCAAGTATTTTAATTTATTAATTTTTCAGAATCCTCACTTTTTGTCTCTAACAAATGTGAAGTAAATAATATTATTAATGCTACATGTTTTCAACATTTTCCTTGTTCTAGACTCCTTATTTCTGACATCAACAAAATTTGAAAGAGAGAGAGAGATAGAAAATATCTCAAAATATTTATTTCCATTTGGTTTTTACTTCCTCAAGCAAGAAGCCTGTGGTTATAGTATACAGCATTGTGAGTATAGACTGTTTCAAAATTCCCTTGTCTCTGAAAAGTCAAGTTGTGGAGTCAAACTGTCATAGACTTAGCAACAAATCAATAGGAAGCAATGAGAAGCTTCTGGAACAGACACATCCACTTCTACTATAAAGGCAGAATAACCTCAAAGTTAAGGTTGTCCCAGGATGTACTGGGGCCTTTCAACAAGAGGCATGAAAGCTGAATAACCTTAACTAAGACAACAACCCTGACCAAGAAAACATACTTAAAAGCAAATGTGATATTTCTTCTAGAAATTTACTAGCAAAGCAAATTTTAACATGGCAATTAAAACTGAGATTGACAATTTAAGACCTAAGATTAAACTGATAAATGGAATCACAGGTTTGGAAAAGAATTTACTTGCAACTAGAGTAGGATTTACTGAACTAATGGATAGAAGTACCATTGAATTATTAAATATGTCTTGTAATTTCTTACTTTTTGTTGCTCTTTTTGTTCTGCTTGGATCTTGCAATATAGATTTCTAAGTTAAATTTTACAAGTTATTTTCATCACTTGAAATATAAGTATATGTATTTAAAAGATTAGTGAGTAATTTCAAAGTATATATCTTTGTTTCCCTCAGTTTCTTTTATTTAAGCTTTCAATGCATAAACTCCTCCATGATGTAACAAATAGTAGCATCATCTAGTTGTTGATGATAATAGGTAATAAAATAATTAGGAAGAGCTTCTCAATTTGCTTAAAACATCCATGATAGTGATACATTGAGAAAATCAGTTAGTCACAATGTTCACCTCTGACATAAAACTCTAAGTTGAGGGCAATAGCAAGACTGAGAGAGAGAGAGTGAGAGTGAAAGATAAATTAATAAGCTCAGTGCTTGAGGAGGCATGGGTAAAATAGAAATTAGGTGGAGTAGGAAAACTTGTTAGCATATATAGGTGATCTGAGCCTGCTATACATTCATACAGCAAGAAATGTATACCTTCAATCCCAAGTGCCTTTCTCTCTGCTTTCCAGGACAATGGTCCATTCGAGACAATGAATCAATCAGAGGGAGTGCCTATCAGAGGAAGAGATGTACACATGGTATTTAATCACTGTGGGGCATTTTGGGGCTCCATTTGTTCCTACTAGGAGATATATAAGCATCATTATATGAGTAATTTAAAATGTTCCTAACAGAAATCTCAGTGTGGAGTTCTAGAAAGATTCGTTCTTCTCTGACAAGGGATGGCTGAAGTAATGGCATGAGAATTTCAATAAATAATTTACATTAAACCACGAGCATTACTGATTTGGCACAATCAAATTGAAGTCAGTTGGAGGATATTAAATGTTCATGTCCAAGTAGGCATCTTTTTTGCAGTTTCATTATTTAATTTTTTCTCTCATTTTGATTTTTTAAAAATGATACTATTTTGAAATCTTGCTTCAGAGAATGACCTCTCAAATCATTAAAGCCACTTTCTAAAATACATTTTTTGTCTTTATATGTATTGCTGCTCCTCAAAATCCATCAGTAAATTGTGCAGGTCAAAACTCACAATTCTTGACACATTTATTTTTTATCTTTTTTCACAGTCATCTTATCAGCAACTTATCACATGGTTTTTCAGTTGGCAATCTTAATTTGAATCATATCCATCCATAAAATAAAGCCACTTACCTGTTCTTTGGGGACTATAAAGGACCTTGTTCAAGTATATCTGTGTTACCTCAATAAGATAGACAATAATACAGACTATTGTCAACAAGAAAGACCTCAATAAGACAGACAACTCAATAAGACAATCATCGTTTCACATGAAACAAAATGAAATTCAAACGTAAACTTTGGCACTCAGCTTGATAGAACATTTCCAGATTCTATACTTACCAACCTTTGTTCCAGATGTAATGTCATGCAGCTTAAGGAGAGCTTTATTTTATTTTTCTTTCTCCTGCACTTCTTATTTATTTAAAGAAAGAAAAAGAGAGGAAAGTGAGAGTGAAAGAATGTAAGAGAGAAAGAAAGAGGAAGAGAAAGAGGGAGAGAGAACAGGATTCTTGTTCTATTGCCCAGGCTAGAATACAGCCTAAAAATGGGTATTAAAAACCTCTTTTATGCCAATAATTGTGCTTAACAATGGAGACAGGAAGGAATAAGGGATGAAAATAACAAACAAGCAGCCAACCAGTGTTTTACTTAAACCTGTGTATTTACTTAAACCTATAGTATTTTTGTTGTTGTTGTTGTGTCCTTGTTTGATTCTGGTATCAGGTTTATACTGATTTTGCAGAATGAGTTAGGGAAGAATCCCTTCTCCTCCCTAAATAGTTTCATTAAGATTGGTAGGAACCCTTTGTGTCAGGTAAAATTTGGCTTTAAATTCATCTGGTCCTAAGCTTGTTGTTGTTGAGATAATTTTTATTACTGCCTCAATTTTATTACTTGTTCTGGTCTGTTCAAGGTTTATATTTCTTCCTGTTTAAATCTTGGGGTTGTATATTTTTATAAATTTGTCCTTTTCTTTTAGGTTTTCTAGTTTGTGAATGTACAGATGCTCACAGCAGTGTCTGATGATATTTTGTATTTCTGTGGCATCTGATGTAATGATTGGTATCTTTATTTCTGATTGTGCTTATTTGAATCTTCTGTGTTTCTCTTGGATAACCTAGTTAGCAGTCTATTAATTTGGTTTCTCTTTCCAAAGAGCCAACTTTTCATTTAATTGATTCTTTGCATCTTTATTTTGGTCTCAATTTTACTTAGTTCTGCTGTTGTCTTTGCCATTTCTTATGTTATTTTTAGTTCTGTGAAGTGTGGCTTTAGGTTGTTAATAACTAATGGGTTGAGATAACTGTGACTTTTTGATGTTGCCAGGTAATGCTACAAACTTTCTTCTTAGCACTGTTTTTGCTGCATGTCAGAAGTTTTCGTATGTTGTGTCTCTATTTTCATTCATTTCAGAATTTCTTCTGTGATTTCTTGCCTTAATTTCATAATTCACCCAATTGCTCAGGTATATATAGTTTAGTTTTCATGTTTGTATAGTTTTGAGAGTTTCTCTTGGTATTGACTTCTAATTTTAATCCACATTACTTGTCTTTCCAAGGGCATGGTTATACCAAGGTTATAACACTTTTTACCTGGTAGCTTGCTTCCAAGAAGAAACTCCCCTAGAACAAATATTCTAAGGAGTCAGGCAGTAGAAGCTGCTAGATCATTTTGGCAGTATACCAAGAAATAGCACAGCGTAATATACCTTCTATAATCCTATATGGTTAAAGCAGCTGCAAGACCTACCCAGATTTAAGAAACTGAAGACAACAGATCAACATCAGCTCTCTTATTTGTGAAGTCAAATTGTGGGATGGAAATATATAATAAACTACAATTTTCATTTCCAATTGCTTTGTGAAAATCTGCTTCCAAATTTAGTCGCTCTAAAACCAATCTCATGATTTTTATGGGAGCAGTTCTCTCTTGAGGCAGCCATAGTTAGGTACTAGATAAGACTCCAGTAATCTGAATTCTCATCTAGTCTAGATATCCAAGATGACACACTTGAATGGCTGCAGTTGATGCTGTTTTTTTTTGCTAGGAGCTCAGTGTGAGCTACTGACTGGTTTGTCTACACTTGGCTGCATGTGGCTTGAGTTTGAGAATGAGTGTTTTCAGAGACCCATGTAAAAACTGTAAGACTTTTTATAACTTCACCTTGGATGTCTCAGAATTTCATTTGCTTTGTATTCTATTGGTAAGGCAAACGATTTTGGTTAGCTTAGATTCAAAGTGATGAGAAAACAGCCTCTTGATGGGGTTGTGGAATAGTCAGTGTAGACCAGTGCATGGGGTAGGAGCTGCTATTGTTACCCTCTTTGGAAAATATAATTTATTTGCTCATTTTTGTGTTTGGCTATTGTATTTTTCCAACTGTTTTTATAGAGGCTCTTTTTGTATTGTTCTGGTTATCCATCGTGTCATAAACTACCATGAAAGCTCAATGGCAGATCAACAATTTAGAATTTTGTTTTACGGTTTTGAGGGTTAATGAACACAGCTGGGTGGTTTTTGTTTGGTGTTTATCATGTTAGGGCAATTAGGTGACAACTGGAACTATTGTTATCTGAATACTTATTTATTTACATAAAGAGCTAGGGGCTAGTCTGGTATCTCTCTTCATGCAATTTCTCAAGTGTGGACAGTTTAGGCTTCCTCATCGCCATGGTGGCCTCAGGGCTCCAACTGATCAAGGTAGAAAGCGCTGATCTTTTTAAGGGAAAGGCCTGAAACAGGCATAGCACCACTTCTGCTTAACTATAGTTTCAAAATAGTAAGTGTCAGTCCAAAGCCGAGGGGAGGGAAATATACTATGTCTCTGAAAGGAAGAAGTGTTAACAAACTTAGAATTATCTTTAATCTGTTATATACATAAAGAAAAATAGAAAATAGCTCGTTCCTTGTTATGTGAGTTGCAAGTGATGTTTCAACTTTGTTTCTTGTCATGGTTTTTTGTACTCAGCAAATTAAAAAATAATCATTTGTGTTCAAATCTACTTATATTTTTATAGGTCTTTGTTTTGTGTTTAGAAATACTTTTCTCATACATGACTTACTTTAAAAAAATTTTACATTTTCTTCTAGTGCTGTTCCAGACTTCTTTTTCTGTGTTTAAGCCTTTGAACTACATGTAATTTATTTTTCTTTATGTTTATTTTATAAATATACTTAAAAAGTCTTGGGAACACTCTGTGTCTTCAATATTACTTATTAAGTAGTATATTTTCCACCCACCAGTTTCGTTATCTTATAATAAACATCTTATGAGTCTAGTCCATTTCGAGGATTTTCATGTGTTCTTTTGATTTCTCTATTCGTGTATATGTAAAATGGTTTTAAAAATTGTGGTTTTATGTCATCTAGAAGGTATATATTCCTCAATATAGTTCTTTGTCAGAATGTTCTGAAATGCTTACTTTTTTTTTCCATTAAAATATCAGAATTAGCTTCTCTGGTTCCAAAAAGTTCTAAAAATTAACATGTTCCTCTTTTAGAGGAAATGTGTATGTTTTATAACATTTAATGCACCTATCCAAGAAGGCAGTATGACTTTCCAATTATTTTTCTGATCTGTGATGGTTTTAATTAAAAGGTGGAGTGAAATTCATGCTACTTTCTTCTTTATCAGCCTCTTAAATTTTGTTTTACATAGATATTATACATGTTTTGTTTAAATTATTCCTGGAATTCTCTTTTTATCCTGGTTATTATTTTCTTCTAAAAATACCATCAAGTATGTTATCATTTGTATACACTTTTCTCAGACATACTTCTGATTTATCTATTTATTATCTTTTTAAATTTTCTTTTAGTTTTCTGAGTAAAAAATTATATTATCCAAAATGATAGTAATTTTTATATCTAAAAGTATATATTAAAATTTTTTTAAATGACACAATTTTCTGAAGCATATTTGTCTACTAGGGTAGAAGGACATATCATATTATTCAAATGGACATGTTTTTATATACATATAATTAAATATTACATATTATTCATAACATGAATTTACCACTGGAGTGGTAAATTTTTAAATGTTTGGCAACATTTGATCTTGTTCAACATCCATGTTTTACATATGAGAGAAGAAAGATTTAAGAATTTAAGTGACCCAGTGGAAACTTGCTACCTAGTATTGACTCAGAATTAAGATGACTAAGTCATCTGGGTCAGAGAGAATTGACAGAGCATATCTCTATAGATTACTCCTTCTCTTAGTTATACTTTTTACCTCCGTTAAATGAAACTGCTTGCAATCCCTTGCCCTGGCTCCATGTCTTTGCCTGGGCTATTCTTCCTGCATATGGTGCCTATCTCTGTTATCCATAACTCTAAGTCTCTTGCCAATCATTTTGAAAACTCACATCTTGTTTTTATCATCCTTCCATGCTCCTTACTCTCTATAAAATACAACACTACCCTCACAAACCAAGTATTGCTGTGTACCTTTCTCATGGCTCACATCATTTTCGTAACTTATGTTCACTTGCGTGCATGTATTGTATTCCTTTCTAGACCATAGTTTATTTGTTGTGCCCAGTCTTGTCATACTTCCAATTTTTAGCCCATAATAGAAAACTGAAGATGATTCTTGAGTTAACGACTAACAACATTCATATTTATTGAGGCATTATGTACACATGTATAATCTACACCAAAATTTATGTGCAAGTACACAGATATATACACATACCTCCATATATATACATATGCAGATACAAGCTCTAGTGTTGATAATTTTCAATATATTTAAATCATCAATGAAGATATTATACAATATTGCTGATAAGAAAGTTATTTTCAGTGTTTCAAAGGTCAAATAAGAAAGTTATTTTCAGTATTTTGAAGGGTAATATTCTGACATTAGCATGTAAAATGGATATTAACATTATGTAGATAATTTTTTTTGTAAGTTTATTATACTAAGGAGAAACATTGCATGTTTCAATATTTGTAATTGATAATCAGGAAATGTAAACTTTATAAAAGAAAATGTTTAAAAAATAACACTTCATGAATCTAAAATTAGAACATTATATATGTGGGTAATATATAACTTACTAAAGAATCATAATCACACTGTCATTGTTTTTCAAGGCTTAGGTCATTGCCTAAAATGGAAAGTTTCCTGCTATTGGTATAGTATAAGAACAGGAGGCAAATACTGTTAATTAGAAACACAAAACTCTATACATAAATGATAAATTTGATGAGAACATGTTAAATGCAGAAGGATTGGAGAAGTGGTAGCACGAGAGAGTTTCAAGTCTGTTTTACCACAAAGGAATAGATTGGAAAACCTGAATACATTACCGGCCCAGGTAGGCAATAAATAAGATTAACTTCTTATACAAAATGTATTTTCTATCAAAAAAGGTAGGTTTTCTTACTTGACTTATTTAAATTAATTTTCTTTACAGAGTATGCCATCTGTTACTCTGACGTGTTATATGGTGAAAGGGCATTCTGGATCCTGCTGCATGCCCCAATAAGCATTCTTTTCATTATTCACAAAGTCAAAATTGAGAATACATCACCTACATTATCACATGCCTTTCTCAGAAGTCAACCACTTGAAGAATAGCCCCAAATGAGAATTCTTTTGATATAAATTAACTTAAAAAGGTTTTATTCTATTTATTTGAATACTTTTTATAATAGATTTATTTCCTCCTTGGTATTTAACCAAGAGTTCAGAGGTAGATTACGTCTTCTTCCTTATTTATTTTGCAAGAAAGTTTATTTGTACTTTTTTTTAAGGAAAAGTATTCACTAACTATTAGGTAAATTTCTATTTATCAAAATCTCATAATAATATCTGTTAAAGAAAACCATATACATAATCTAAGACCTAGAAATCCAATAGAAATATGTACATATATTCACCAAAAGTTATGTAGTAGAATGTTCACAACAGCCGTATTTGTATTAGTTTCAAATTGAACACTATCCAAACACCTGCTAAAAAAGAAATGCTACAAATATATTGTAGCATCCTCACAAAATGGAATGCCATAATGAAAATGAACAAACTATACTGTACTTAATAATCTGGAGTGATCACACAAACATGAATGATGAGTGAAAGAACCCAGATACAAAAGCTGGCATATTAAATGGGTCTATATAAATACAGTTCAAAACAGGCAAAAATAACCTGTGCTGTGAGAAGTGACTATAGTTGGGGTAGTGACTGGAGGAGGCATTTGAGGGACTTCCGATGCTGGCAATGTAGTAATGCCCAGTATAGGTGTTTATTAAACTCTGTTAAAGTCATTAAGCTTATGAACTTATGGTATGTGTACTGTTCTGTATATATATTTTAATTTAATGCAAACTTTTAAAGTACCACCAATTAGCTGGAAAATTAGATTTGTGTATTTACAACTAAGTTATTAGGGCCAATTTATTGCAAATGGCATAATTTGCTAGTCAACAAATTTAAAAGGTAACTTTGCCTTTGTCAAGAATGAAAATATAAATGATATTTATATAGGAATAGCATGCTTTCCTGTAAAAATCTAGTGCAAAAAAGTGTAATGATACATATTTGTGGTATTTTTCAAATTTACAGAGTGGTTTCAGATACATTTAATTTTCTCCTCATTCCTATGGTTTGTCAGGCCAAGGAGAGACTCTTCCTAATTTGAGGAAGAAAAGGACTTTGACTCTATTAAGTTTATGGCACCTGTTTAAAAATAATGTTTGTTTGTAAAGCTGCTATAATCACGATATAACTTAATATCACAGAAAATACATTGACAGAAAATAATTTGAGAAAATGTATATAACACTGGCAAAAGTGTTGCTGCTGAAATTTATATGAATTCTCCAAGTTTTCCCCTGACAATTATGACCATATTTTAAGGTACTCTGGTTTTAGGCTAAAATAATTATCTGTTATTTGTAGTTTTGCATTTAAGAACATTTTCTAGGCCTTAGATTGAATGAACAGAACATATTTGGAGAAATTATCTTTACTTTTATTTTTATCCACATATGTGGATAATCATTAGTTTTAATTAGTTATTTCATAAATATTCTGGACAAACTCCTATCTTATTTAACTTTAATAAACAACTCACCCTGATGATATAAAGGTGAATCATGTAGTTTCCATCAGGAAATAGAAGCTTGAATTTCTGTGACTTAAGCCTGACACCTGTTACACCTGTTTGTCTTTCCTGCAGTTAAAATAGAAGCATCTGTGGCTATAATTATGGAGACAACAAGACTTGGGCTTAAATGGCACGCTTGGAATTATGGTTAAAGTTTTATTTCTCCTCAGTTGCAGATTCTTTTAGACTTTTAAACTATATGGCATCCCTTTCATAAAATTGAGACTCACCGACACTTCTTATAACTTTCTTGTTCTAATATGTAAAAAACTTTTGTTATGACTAAGATAATGCATGAAAAGTATAACTGTACCTCATGTTTCCTACTTACTATCACACATTACAATTATTATCCTCAGCAGTGAAGACAGATATTAGATACTTAATAAATCCTTGGTGAATAAGTCATTATAAATTATTCTAAAATATTCTCTAGGTTAATCTGTAAGAAACAGAGGACAAGCTGGTCTAGAAAAAGGATACTAAATAATTCTCTAGATTGCATCCACATAAAAAGGGATTTTACCTATTGTTCAAATACAGAACATTTCACGTGAGTTTTTTTTTTTTTTAAACTAAGCATTTTATTTTGTAACACTTTGCCACCTGGTGGTGGTAATGTTTGCCATGTTTCTTCATTGTAAAGTTATTACCCCCTTTCCATACTTTACTGTTTGGAAGCAAGTCGCTATGTGACCCACAGCTAAGGAGCAGGGAGTTATGCTCCACCTCCTTGAAAGGGGATATACACATAAACTGGAGTTTTTCTAACCATGGGATTTTCTTTTCTCCATTTATTTATGTAATCATTTATTTATATCAGTAGGGATGTTCATTATGTATCTTTATAATAAAAATATACTATAGGTTACAATATAGCAATACATTATTTTATTGCTCACATTGTTCTATCTTTGACTACTGGAAGCTCCTTCAGTTGGCTCCTGTGTCACATTGATATACCTCCTTGCTCTTATTTTTGAGCATTGCTTTACTTTCTGGTGCTGTGAGATGCTCAGGCTCATCTTGTGTATTTCCTAACCCAGTCCTTGAATTAGCCATGTCTCTAAGGAGTGCTGGTCCTTTTTTTGGACAATGGTAGCAGAAATCACGATCTGAGCACTGGGTTTACATAACGTTTATCCTCAAATGCTGTCCTAGAATATCCATGAAAAAAAGTTCTGTCCATTATTTCTAATAATTAGTTTCATAGTCTCACCAAAATTGTACTATAATGTATATTACACTAAAATTTTGGATAGATTATAAAAACAAGAGATCTTTTCTATGAAATAAAAATACTATTCATTTTGAAGGATCATGAACACAACATAAATATACAAGGCTGATATTAATTGCTGCAGTTTAAATCCTTAAGACAACACACATCTTTGTGATGCAAAGCAATATTTTCTCAAAGATTGAAAAAATGCTTTCAGTGATTTGTGCTATAATTGCTAAAATTTTCCCTTTTAATACTAGAGGATGTACATTTTTTCTGAGGTCTCATGGCAGTATTTTTGATTATATACACTATCACCAAGGTAAAGAGTAACAAAGATATAAAGCATAGACATGCTCAACCTCACTAATGATCAGAGAAATGCAAATCAAAACCACAGTGTGATACCACCTTACTCCTGCAAGAATGGCCATAATAAAAAAATAAAAAAATAATAGATGTTGAAGTGAATATGGTGAAAAGGGTACACTTCTACACTGCTGATGGGAATACAAACTAGTACAACCACTATGGAAAATTGTGTGAAGACTCCTTAAAGAACTAAAAGTAGATCTACCATTTGATCCAGCAATCCCACTACTGAGTTTCTGAGGAAAAGAAGTCATGAGAAAGAAGTCATGAGATTTCTTTGTTTTTGTTTTTGTTTTTTTTTGAGATGGAGTTTCACTCTTGTTTCCCAGGCTGGAGTGCAATGGTACAATCTCAGCTTACTGCAACCTCTGCCTCCCGAATTCAAGTGATTCTCCTCCCTCAGCCTCCGGAGCAGCTGAGATTGCAGGCATGTGCCACCACACCCAGATAATTTTATATTTTTAGTAGAGACAGGATTTCTCCATGTTGGTCAGGCTGGTCTTGAACCCCCGACCTCAGGTGATTCGTCCACCTTGGCCTCCCAAAGTGCTGGGGTTACAGACATGGGCCACTGTGCCCAGCCAGAAGTCATGAGATTCATACAAAATGATACTTGCACATGCATATTTATAGCAGCACAATTTATAATTGCAAAAATATAGAAACAGCTCAAACGCCCATCAATCAAGTGGATAAATTGTGATATATATATATATATATATATCCCATTATATATATATATATATATATATATATATATATGATATATATGATGGAATGCTACTCAGCCATAAAAAAGGAATGAATTAATGGCATTCACAGCAACTGGGATGGAACTGGAGACTAATACACTAAGTGAAGTAACTCAGGCATGGAAAACCAAACATAGTATGTTCTCACTCATAAGTGGAAGCTAAACTATGAGGATGTAAAGGCCTAAGAATGATAGGACTTTGGGGACTCATGGGAAGAGGTGGGAGGAGGGTAAGGAATAAAAGACTGCAAATTGGGTTCAAGGGACACTGTTTGGTTGATGAGTGCACCAAAATCTCAGAAATCACCACTAAAGAACTTATTCATGTAACCAAATACCACCTGTTTCCCAAAAACCTGTGGAAATAAAAAATTTTAAAAAATGGAAATTTAGGACAAGTCATTCACCCAAAGGTAAAGTGTACAGAATTGACTTTTTCTCCTTTAATTATATAAAAAATATAGAAAACTTTTTTACTGCTTGTTTAGACTCTGTCATCAGTAAATGCCTTTTTCTTACTTTGCTTCTGTTTCCTATTATAAGAGGAGAGGAACAAGCATTATTTGCTTATTTGCTTTAGTGACTGTCTTATTCAAAGTGTTTCTTAATGTTCATTAGTTGTAACTTTTAAAGACGAATAAATGGATGTCTAGCACTTCTTTGATGCCAATGGAGTGTCATTTGAATCAAGATGTCATTCGGTAAAAGTGTCTATTTTCTTTAATTTTATACACAGAAAAATGGAAATATAAATTCAAATCTGTAACTCGGTCTTCTATAAAATGAAGATGAATTAGTCACGAGATGATTTTTCAAGTTCCATCTAGGTTTTAAAACTTAATAAGTGTGAAGAGACACTTAAATGTAATGGTTACATATTCTGTTAAGATTTTTGCAGTCATTATAGAGGTGGAAATTTTCAGAACAAATAAAGAAAAATTTAGTTTTTCACTTTATACTGCCCATGGTGACATGGGCTATGTCACTATCTCCTTTGCAAAGTTGAAATATGTTTGAAGAGTTCAATCTTACTAATTGATTTAGGAGTTTGAACTTGCTGACTTATTTGTCAATTTACTGTTGATTGCCTTTGCTGTCTAGTGTCTGAAGATTTGAGAATCAGCAATATCTCAAGAAGGCAGAAAAAAATACTATTATAATAAGATAAGGGTATGATTAGAACAGAAATAATTTCCCTTGTTTCTTTTATTACCATTTCCCTACTGCCTCTTAGACCTATTACGAACTGTTTTAGAGTCTATGTGTTGTATCGCAGCACTCATTTCTCATGATCCCTCCTGATTTCTTATGTGGTTTTCTAGAAAATATTCCAATCATAAATGTAGAAATCTGCACCAAAGACAAAACTCAGCACTGTATACAGATTTGTGTTTTAAGAGAGACCTGCATTTACCTAATTCTGATGACCGATCATTATTTAACAATAAAAAAAGATATTCAGATTTTTTTGTTCTGATAAAATATTATTTTATTGAGAGGCATAAGGAGAACTCAAGAGATGCCTATTTTAAATTAAAAAAAACCTGAAAAGAATGAGAATTTAAAGAAAGGCAATAACCATTATATGCTTAATCTCCCATCCAAAAGCGAAGATATATATATGAGTTCTCATTTCAAGATGCACATTGTGCAGAATCAGGACCATTTTTAAGTTTACTATGGAGCAAGGTTGAGAAGAGAAGAGGGAAAACAGATTTCTGTAGTGCCTATAATATCCTGAGAGAATTTACTTGGTTTACAAAAAATAAAATTATAAACACAGCGCATAAAATATATCAATTCTATATATGATAATTAGAATTATTATTCAGTTTGCTAAAAACATGATTCTGTCGTTTGCTACAACATGGATGAAACTGGAAGCCAGCTGGGCAAAGTGGCTCATGCCCGTAATCCCAGCGGGCTGATCACCTGATGTCAGGCATTCGAGACCAGCCTGGCCACCATGGCAAAACTCCGTTTCTACTAAAACTACACAAAAAAATTACCCGGCCATGGTGGTGAGCACCTGTAATCCCCAGCTACTCAGGAGGCTGAGGCAGGAGAATGACTTGAACCTGGGAGGCAGAGGTTGCAGTGAGCCAAGATCAAGCCACTGCACTCCAGCCTGGGTGACAGAACCAGACTCCGTCTAAAAAACAAAAAAAAAATGAAACTGGAGACATTATGTTAAGTGAAATAAGCCAAACATAGAAAGAAACATACTGCATGATCTCTATTAAATGTGGAACCAAAAAAACAAAAACAGAAAAACAGAAAAACAGGGAATAGAATGGGAGTGGGAATGGGAAGATATAGGTCAAAGGGTACAAAGTAGCAGTTAAGTAGAATGAATGAATGTAGAGAACTAAAGTACAGCATGATGTCTATAGGTCTGTAGTTAATAATATTGTATAGTGTTGTATTGTATTGGCTGTATTGTATTGTATTGTATGTTGGACATTTTTCAAGAGGTAACTATGCGAGATAATGTACGTTACATTGTTTACCTCCAGTAATTATTTCACTGTGCATATATATCAAAACATCACAATGTATACCTAAAATTTAAACAATAACAAATTTTTGTTACCTTATAATGATACTACGGATAGTGTATAGTTAATTATCATCTCCTTGATAGAAACTTTGCAAGACTTCAAAAATTTGCTTGTATATTTGTTTTACTTTGTTGCAGGTAACTAGATGCTTAATAAGAAGTTTTTAGGTTATGGTGACTATTTTTGACTATTTCTGTATTAAAATATCCAACATCTCTGTTATTAATTGTGTCTACAAATAAAATGGGATTTTTAGTTAGAAAAATGATGGACAGTAAATTATCTAATTCACTCTTCATAGTTGTATTGGCATTTGTCTTTGATAAACAAGGATAGCCTTCATCTTGTTCATAATAAGCCATGCAAAAGTATCTATAACAAGCTAACTTGCATACTTTCTGATGGTCTCTTTCCTAATTTAAATGGGAAAGTAGGCCTAGGGGTATAAGTTCATTTTTCTTTCATTTCCTTTACCTGTCCCAATTTTTTTCCAAAAATTTTTTATTCTTGATCTTTTTTAAAAATTATTTTTTTCTTATATTCTTAGACTAGTCTTCCTGTTTTCTTTTAATTATGCTCCACATGGTATAAACAGTAGTCCATGCATATAGGTTTGAATTTCATGTAAAAAATGATGTTGGAAGAAATCACTATATCATCTTCTTTTACAAAAGCCAGAGGAATTCAAATGTAGTGATTTTATACTTAGTTTAATTCAGAAACTGATATTTTAGGTTTGGTAAGTTGGCACTAACAAGCCATAGGCTTTGCACATATCAATTCTAATCACTGAGATTCTTTTTAAAATTTTTTTTAATTTTTAAAAAACATACATTTTAAAATTGACACATAATATCGTACATATTTAAAAGCTACATACAATGTGTAATGATCAAATCAGGGTAATTAGCATACCTATCATCTCAAATCTTTATCATTTCTTTGTGTTAACATTCAAAATCCTATCAGCTATTAAAATATACAACAAATTATTGTTTACTGTTGTTATCTCACAGTGCTGTACAGCTCTACACCCTGTTCTTCCTATTTAACTGTAATGTTGTATGCTTTAACCAACCTCTCCCTCTCCCGCTTCTTCCCTACCCTCTTCAGCCTCTAGTAACCACTCTGCTACTCTCTACTTCTTTTTTTTTTTTGAGACAGAGTCTGGCTCTCTGGCCAGGCTGGTGTGCAGTGGCGCCATCCCGGCTGACTGCAACTTCTGTGTTCCGGTTTCAAGCAATTCTCCCACCTCAGCCTCCGGAGTAGCTGGGACTACAGGCACGCACCACCACGCCAGGCTAATTTTTTGTACTTTTAGGAGAGATGGGGTTTCACCATGTTGGCCAGTATGGTCTTGATATCTTGACCTCATGATCCACCTACCTCGGCCTCCCAAAGTGCTGGGATTACAGGCGTGAGCCCCCGCGCCCGGCCCTACTGTCTGCTTCTTAATCACTTGGATTGTAATTTCTCAGAAGTAAAAGGAGTATCTGAGCCTGTGGTTATGATCCTTTTCAAATTTAATATTTCATAAAAAAACCCATAAAATAATTAATGTAAATTTAAATATAATTTTAGGAAATCCAATACGAACATATTATAGAAAATGTAGAAGATAAACATTATTCACACTTGCCTCATTGTCATATAGCCAAAAAAAAAAAATGTACAGTATGAGTCAAATGCATATACAGATGAGAGAAATCATATGCACATTCCTGTAATGGTTCCTGCATCAAATAGCACTTAATAAATACTTTATTTCCTCTTTTCTTTCCATTTCATTATGGCATATCCTTTTATTCTCCAATTATTTATTTAGCTACTCAGCCTTTCATGTATTTTTTAATTTATTGAATTTAAATAATTTTCTTACCATTAGTTTCTTTTTTTAAAAACTCTGAACAATAACATTTGAATTAATTATGTGTTTAAATAAGTGATATTGAGACAGTATAACTAGTTTTATTGCCCGGATATACGTGATATATTCTCACCTATTTTACCATATATTTTGACCTTCTTTTACCCCTTATTTTGGGTTCTTTATTTTTTATAATCATATTGAAGTATATAGACTTCTCTAAACTATCACAAAAGCTTTGAGATATAAGACAGAGTGTAAATAATTAACAGATACATATTCCCTTCATTCTAATACTTGATGAATTCTCCAATTTAATTCATATTTTTAGGTCCCTATGAAAGTCTGTCTTTAACTAATACCTCAAATAACTCCACATTTTGCCATCATTATTATCATTCTATTTAGTTACACATTTAAAAAAATGGTGTCTGGAGGATCTCCTACCTGATTTATATGACATGACACCACATTCTTTGAACAATGCCTATTTAATCAGGCCACTCTCATTCATAAATTCAATATTATCGACATAGTCAAGGTTAAAAGCTTTAATATGGCATAAAAATTCCTTAGTGATTTGTTTCTTTAGCTTTTTGAAAGTTTATTTCCTGCTATACCCTTCTGTCTACCTTATATTCCACTTACATGGATCAATTTACTATTTTCTCAGGAGTTATTAGTTCCTGAATGCCTCCACATATTCTTTAGGTATCAAGGCACCACATCTGAGACCAGGAAAGGAACCTAAGAAATTTTTAACTTTCAAAATTCAATTTTTATTAGCACATGTATGTCTTTCCTTAATTCCTCAGGCAGAATTATTTAATTTCTTTGTGTTTGCATAGTGCTTAATCATATCTTTCTTATGGCATCTATCAGACTGCATTTTTATTTATGTCTTGCTTCTTCTCAATAAACTGTAAACTGAGGCTAAAGCCTTAAGTAGGACTCCACAAATGTCAAAAGAATGAATGAATAAACAAAATAAAGAAATGAGAAAGAAAATATTTCATTTTAGATATCAAGGTAAATGAGAATTTTTAATAGACTATAAACACAAAATAACTTTTTCTTCCTTCATTATGGAGAGTGGAGGAAATCACAAATAGATACCATCTCACACCAGTTAAAATGGCAATCATTAAAAAAACAGGAGACAACAGATTGCCAGACTTTCCCAAAATGGCTATACAATTTTGCATTTCTGTCAACAATGAATGAGAGCTTCTGTTGTTCCTTATTGTCTCTAGCACTTAGTATTGTCAGGTTTTTGTTTGTTTTAATTTTAGCTATTATAAGAGTTGTATAGTTGTATTTTATTGTAGTTTGAATTTGTTTTTTCTTAAGTATCAATGGTTAGAGTATTTTTTCATATGTTTACTTGCCATTTATGTATCTGTTCCGCGAGAGTGTTTAATTAAGTGGATGTGGAGAAATAGGAATGCTTTTACACTGTTGGTGGGAGTATAAATTAGTTCAACCATTGTGGAAGACAATGCGGTGATTCCTCAAGGATCTAGAACTAGAAATACCATTTGACCCAGCAATCCCCTTACTCAGTATATACCCACAGGATTATAAATCATTCTATTATAAAGACACATGCACATGCATGTTTATTGTGGCACTGTTCACAATAGCAAAGGCTTGGAACCAACCCAAATGCCCTTCAATGATAGATTGGATGAAGAAAATACGGCACATATACACCATGGAATGCTATGCAGCCATGAAAAGGGATGAGTTCATGTCCTTTGCAGGGACATGGATGAAGCTGGAAACCATCATTCTCAGCAAACTAACATAAGAACAGAAAACCAAACACTACATGTTCTCACTCATAAGTGGGAGCTGAACAATAAGAACACATGACACAGGGAGGGGAACATCATACACTGGGGCTTGTCAGGGAATGCAGGGCTTGGGGAGGGATACCAGGAGGTGGGGGGCTAGGGAAGGGATGGCATTAGGAGAAATACCTAATGTAGATGACAGGGTGATGGATGCAGCAAACCACCATGGCACATGTATAACTATGTAACAAACCTGCACATTCTGCATATGTGCCTCATAACTTAAAGTATAATAAAAAAAATCCTTTTCCTCTGATTTACATGTGTGTGTGTGTGTATGTATGTAGGTGTATATATATATATATATATAGAGAGAGAGAGAGAGAGAGAGAGAAACTATATCAGTATGGGCTCATGAATATTTATTTTATTATTTGGCTTATAATCCCATATTATTGTGATTTATTTTGTTTTCTGGCTTACATTGTTCAAACTTTAGCCATCGGCAGCTCTTTCAGATTGACTCTTACGCACTTTTGATGTGCCTATTTTTTTTTTAGGACTTTTTTTTACTAGAATTACAGACTCTTGTATTTTTTCTATCCAAGCCCTAAAATCAACTATCCAATGTTGCTTTGGTTTATTTTACTGAAGAATGGTATTTAGAAACCAGCAACTGAGTAGTAGGTATACTTTATGTGAATACGGTATCACTGCTTCCAGCTCATTACAGTGAACAGAACTAGAAAATAATGTATGCATACTAATCCATTTGTACACACATAACTACATTTATTTCTGTACCTATCTGTGTGTATGTGTATGTATGTAAACATGAGTTCATACTGATATCTCAGCTTCTAATCTAACATTCATAGGGTTCATCCTAGCATTTCCAACTTGCTTATTTGTAACTTTTTTCTGACAGTGAATGTGACTGGGCTCTCATGATCTACTATATATTTACTTATTTGTTCAACCTATTATATAGATACAGTGCTTCAAGGATTGCTGACTCATATCTAGCCTTATTGTTTTTAAAAATTATTTAGTTTCCTTCTTTCCCAGCCCCTTCATTGAGCTTATGGCATACCTTTGTAATACAGTCAACGCAGAGCACTATGGGTTTTGGCAAAGCCGTATATACACCACCACTATCCCCTATAGAAGAGTTACATTGCCCTGAAAATTGCCTTGTCTGAACCATTTGTTGTCCATCCCTCCCCAGTTCCTAGTTCCCAGAAACTACTGATTTGTTTTCTATTCCTACAGTTTTACCTTTTCTAGAAAGTTTTATAAATCGAATTATACATTACATAGGCATATGGGTCTGGGTAGCAAAATACACTTATAATTCATGCATGTTGTTTAGAGAATCAATAGTTTGTTTCTTTTTAGTGCTGAGTAATACTCCATTGCAGGGATGTACCACAGTCTCCTTACTCATTCACCCATTGAAGGACATCTCAGTTGTTTGCAGTTTTTGGCAATTATAAATAAAGCTACTATAAACATTCACATATAGGTTTTTGTGTGAACATAAAATTATAATTCACTTGGGTTAATATTTGAAAGTGGAACTGCTAGATCATATAGTAAGTGTGTGTTTATAAGAAACTGCCAAACTTTCCCAAAATGGCTATACCATTTTGTATTTTTGTTAGCAATGAATGAGAGTTTCCATTGTTCCTTATTGTTTCTAGCACTTGATATTTTCAGGTCTTTGTTTGTTTTAATTTTAGCTATTACAAGAATGGTATAATTGTATTTTATTGTAGTTTTAATTTGTATTTTCCTAAGTATTAATGGTTTGAGTATTTTTTCTGGAATTAAATATACTTCTACTTTTATTTCCCATATGTTTCTTCTGTGATTGCCATTTCATGTTTATCCTTTTCTGATTGATTTGTAAACCTTAAAAATTCTTTTCTGGATACTAATCTATTTGCCCGTTATCTATACTAGACTGTAATTCTTTAGCTTTGACTCTGGTTTCTATACCTGCAGAAGCTTTTAATTTTCACACAATCATATCTATCAATTTTGCCTTCAAGGTTAATGGCTTATATGTGTTGCTTAAGAAATTATTTCTTATCTTTTTGTCATAAAGATATTTTTTCAGATTTTACTACCAATAATTTAATTTTTCTAATTTAGACCTCCATTTCACCAAAATTAATTTTTATGTGTTATGTGATATAGGTGTTTTTTTTTTTTTCTGTACAGAAAGCAACATGTCCTAATTCCAGTTATTCAACAGTGCTTCCTTTCTCACAGATTTGAAAAGCCACTTTTAAAATCTAAGAATTTCTAAATACCCATGGACCTTCATGGGCTCTTGCTTCTTTCTTATTGATCTATTTGTTCAGTTCTTTGCCATCTTCACAATATCTTAAAATTATTACTTTATTATAATTAGTACTTCTTGAAATTGAAAAAGCAATTCCCTTTCTTTTTTATTTTTTAAATCTTAACTATTCTTGGGCTTAGATATTTCTACGTAAACTTTGGCATTTTTTTTTAACTTTGACAAAACAATCCTGTTGGGATTTAAATTTGATTAAAATTTATAGATTATTTTGGGTTCTTATCATATTTTAAATCTGCCTTAAATATTTCCACATTAAATAGCACAGATATTCAGAAAAGTACTAGAGGTTAACCAACCCATCGATATACAGTAATTAAATTATAAATGTAAATTTATTTTAACTGTGATACATTGAAAAGAAAGAGAGAAGTGGAAAATTTTTGTATATAGAGATTTGTTTTTGCATTTATTTTTTAAAATATGGCTAAATTAAATATCAGATCTCAAATGTTTCCATCATCTTAGATCTGTCACTGAATAGTAAACAAAGTCAGAATAATTTTATAATAAGAATTTAGAAGGAAATAATAATTAAATTATATATGCTCACAATCAAACTACTTTATTCTCAGTCTTGAGCCCAATTCTGTAGTACACAGAAGCTAATTTCAGAATTGCTAGCCTATACTATTGTGAAAAACCAAATCTACTGGAGTGAAATACATTTTTACAGTTATTTTTTCCCTGTCGGCTAGAGATGCAAAGTCAAAGCATTTCTTTCTGTGTCTTGGTGATCTCACTTATCATAAAGACTTCTAGTTCCATCCATGTTGCTGCAAATTACAGGATTTTATTCCCTTTTATGGCTGAATAATATTCCAGTGCGTGTGTGTGTGTGTGTGTGTGTGTGTGTGTGTGTATACACATTTTGTTTATTCATCTACTAATGGACACTTTGGTTGATTCCATGTCTTGGCTATTGCAAATAGTGCTGCAGAAAACATGGGAGTTTATATGTATTGTACGTACTATTTTTATCTTCAATGTAGTGATTTCATTTCTTTTGGATATGTATCCAGTAGTAAGCAGTTCTATTTTTAGTTTTTTGAAGCATCTCCATACTGTTTTCTATAATGGCTGTACTATTTTTATATTCTGTCTATCAGTGAACAAGCATTCCCCTATCTCCACATCCTCACCAGCATTTGTTACTTTTGTGGTCTTTTTTGTGATAGCCATTCCAACTGAAGTGAGATAATATCCAATTGTGGTTTCTACTTGTATTTCTCTGATTATTAATAGTTTTGAGCATTTTTTATATACCTGTTGGCTATTTGTTTTCTTTTGAGAAATGTCCATTCAGATCTTTTGCCCATTTTTAATTGAATTATTTGGGCTTTTTGGGGGTTGCTTAGTTCCTTATATATTTTGGTTATTCATCTCTTGTGAGATGATAGCTTGAAAATATTTTCTCCCATGCTGTCACTCATATGTGGGAGCTAAAAATATAGAACTCGTCAAAGTCGAAAGTAGAATAGTGGTTATCAGAGGCTAGGAAGGGAAGAGAGACGATGAAGGATAAAGAGAAGTTGGTTAATGTGTACAAAAAACAGATAGCAGAAATAAGTTCAAGTATTTGATTGTACAATATGGAAATTACAGTTAACAAAAATGTATTGTGTATTTCAAAAGAACTAGAGAATGATGTTCCCAACACAAAGAAAAGACAAATGTTGGAGGCGATGGATATCCCAATTACCCCAATCTGATCACTATACATTGTATATACCTACCAAAGTATCATATGTCCCCTCAAAATATTAACAACTATGATACATCAGTTTAAAAAATATAAAAAGTTATCTTTCCAGACAATAGGCATTTTGGATTTCTCTATTTCTTGAACTATATTTTCTATAATTTTTGCTGATGAATGTACTCAAATGCCTATTTCTGACTGGTGAGAAAGCTTAATCATAAATTATTACTGTTAACCTCACTCCCCGAAAAGTACTAACCAATTCTGATTATCCCCAGAAATCATTTAGTATCATGTAATAAAATTACATATCTGAAGACAAGCCAAAGCATTGCACTTAAAAATCCTTTGAGTTCAGTGTTAACAACTGAATGTTGCGAGGAGATGATGACAGATGGTCTGGAGAGGGAAAAAGGGGCAGGTCACCATTGCTTTCTGGGCTTTGCCAAGAAGTTTGTACTCTGCTATTCTTTTTTATGACACGATTGTAATTATACATATTTATGGGATATAATTTGATATTTCAATACATCTATATGTTGTATAATGATCAAATAAGGGTGATATACCCACCACCTTTTGCATTTTTCATTTTTCTTTTTGCAGAAAGCCTCTCTTCTATTTTGTAATATATTATACCTTACTGTTAGCTATTGTTACCTTATCGTGCAATAGAACACCAGCACTTATTCTATGTAATTCTGACTTTGTACCCATTGACCAACCTCTCTTTATCCTTCTCTCTCTCACTCCCCTCTTCAGTCTTGTAACTACTGTCCTACTCTGCTTTTATATCAAGGTGGGTTTTTTAAAAATCTATGTATGAATGAGATCACGTGGTAATTATCCTTCTATGCCTGACTTATTTCACCTAACATGATGTCCTTCAGGTTCATCTCTGTTGTTGCAAATGATAGGATTTCATTATTATTTTGTCTGAATAGTATTCCATCATGTGTATACTACATTTTCTTTATAATTCTCTCTGAGAGCAGTGCGGATCCATTGAAGAGTTGTAAGCATGAGAGAGACAAGCCAGACTGATGATTTAGAAAGACAACAGTGTGTAGAGGATTCATTGCAGAGGGTCAAGATTGGGACTAGGAATACCAGAAAGACAGAGATGGGGACAGCAGTCAGTTTACAAAGGCATAACTTTTAACACTCTTACCAATGCCTACCAAAAATTCTTAGGTTAATTATGAGTAAATCGGTTGAAATCAGAAGTCCTTCTAAACCAGGATAAGAGACACCATGCGGAGGAGGAGGGATCAGAGTGGTTTACTGGTGCTACCTTCACAGACATGCAAAAGTGTATGTTAATGTTTTATTTCTATGAAGGGTATTCTTAAAAAATGGAAGAAGAGAATGTGTTTTGAATCAAATATAGGGTTATTTAAAAATATTATTTCTATCTCCAAAGAATTAGGAATTATATAATCCAATAGTAAAAGAAAAATTTCAGAATCAAATATAAGTTCATTTTAAAAATCTTTCAAAAGACAACCATTTTATAGCAATGTGGATTTGAACCTGTCACATGGTATGAATTTTTTTTTTAATTGAGATGGAGTCTCACTCTGTCACCCAGGCTGGAGTGCAGTGGCGTAATCTCGGCTCATTGCGACTTCTATCGCCTGCGTTTGTGCCTCAGCCTCCTGACTACCTGGGACTACAGGTGCGTGCCACCATGCCCAGCTAATTTTTTTGTATTTTAGTAGAGATGGGGTTTCACCATGTTGGCCAAGCTGATCTTGAACTCCTGACCTCAGGTGATTCGGGCACCTTGGCCTCCCAAAGTGCTGGGATTACAAGCATGAGTCACTGCACCCTGCTTGAATTTTTAATTAAGGCCAAATCTATATTCTCAAGACAAGTGGAGAACATTAGAAATCTTGTTTATTTGAGGCAAACTATCTTCTTAAAACATCAAGTTAATCATGGCAAAAATATTGGGTTTATTACTTGCATAACCTGATAATTGCCTCACTTTCCTCTTTCATTTAGTATCTGAAAATATCGCTTTAAAGCCTTTCATAAAGCTCAGAAGTTAATAACATTAAATAATTTTCTTGGAATCCCATGACTGCTGCTTTATAAGCATAGCCAATTCACCAGTTCTGGGAGAAAAGAAGGAAGGGGGGTAAAAAACCTACTCTCCTCAGAAGCTTACTAATGCTTTTAGTGTCTGCAAGGGCAGTTTGATGGAAAAACAAAAACAAAACGAAACAAAAACACCTTTCAAATTCTCTTCATTCTAGGCAATGTAGATAATTAATTGTTTCTATTTACCAAATAATCAACCACCCAGGGCCCATTTACCTTTTAGTTTGCTGCTGTGTAACATAAAAGACCAGTATATGCCAAGCCCATAACATTTAGCAGAATTGCTTCTCAAACACATTTTTATTGATTGATTGAGACAAGATCTGGCTCTGACGGCCAGGCTGGAAGGCAATGACACAATCTTAGCTCACTGCAACCTCTGCCTCCAAGGCTCAAGAGATCCTCCCACCTCAGTATCCCGAGTAGCTGGGATCACAGGTGTGTGCCACCATGCCCAACTAATACTTGTATTTTTTGTAAAGATGGGGTTTCACCATTTTGCTCAGGCTAGTCTCACACTCCTGATTACAAGCAATCCACCCACCTCGGGTTCCCAATGTGTTGGGATTACAGTGGTAGCCACCACGCCCAGCCTCAATCACATTTAGGAAGGGAAAATTATGACTATTCATGGTTTGGGGAAACTGGCTATCCATTTTCTTATATAAAATCTAATCTTTCTAAAACCCAAGAATTGTTTTTTTTTTTTAATATAAATGAGGCTACACTTCTTCCATTAATGAGGTAACAAAGACTAAACCTGTAATGTGCTAAGAAAATTGAAAGCCAGGAATTGTTATCCAATGTTTTCTAAAGTAAAAGCAATACTTTAATATGCTTAACATTTAGTCTTATAGATTACGTTAGTTGGACTGAAATGTTAAAATTGCATCTCTAATTCTAAAAGCTAACAGTGCACACCAGTTTTATGTACAGAGCATTTTGACTGTTTCAGGTGTCTTTCTTCTCCAGGAGTTTCTGGGAATTTAGAGGTGTGTTGGAGTAGGATATAGGGAAGTCAGAATAAGTTCCTTGTATTTTAAAGCCCTATGTAGGTGATACCTCTGAATTTATCATATTGGAAGAGTTAGTGGTTTGAATGCTGTCTACAAACAATGATTTTTCAGTCATTTGTGCAATTGACAAGCATGTGCTCATTTTTTTCCAATATTTTTAAATTGGCCAATTGTCTGATACTAAGGTGGTTTGAATCAGCGGCAACTGATTGGCTGTCATTTGTACTTGGGTTGCAAAAAGAAAAGAATACTTATGTTCATCAGTAAATTCCCAGTTAAATGTTTATGACTTCACATGTAACTGAATCCTGTTTCAAGGTTGCAATTAAATTGGTCAATATCCACTAAACCTTTAACAACAAATGTAATATCAAATATCCATGTTATTCTCTACATTTCCCAGCCTCTGTTGCAGTTAGATTGGGTCAGGGTGATTGAGCTGAATCCAGTGGGTATCAGTAGAAGTGATGAAAGCTACTTCCAGGCCTGGAATTTTAAAAACATTCCACTCAATATTCCAACTTCTTCTCTTCTCTTGCCTTGGTGTGTTAGTTATCATTGTCATGCAAAAACTTACTACAAAATTTAGTGGCTTAAACAATCCTGCAATTTCTGTGGATCAAGAATCTGGGTATAATTTAGCTGAGTGCCTCTGGCTCAAAGCCTCTCAGAAGATTATCTTCAAGGTCTAAGCAGGGATCTCAAGGTTCCACTGGGGGAAAGTCCACATCCAAGTTTATTGACAGGACTCAGGGCATCACTGAACCTTAGCTGAAGACATAATTCTTTGTTACATAGTTCTCTCGATGGTGCTGCCCACATCATGTCAGCTTTCTTCTCCCACAGCAACAAAAAGGTGAGAGAGAGACAAAGAGACAGAGAGAGCTAGAGAGAGAGAGAGAGAGAAAGAGGAGAGAGAAGAGGGGCAAGGAAGGGGGAGAGGAAGAGGAAGAGAGAAGGAAGAGAGGAAGGAGGAGGGAGAAGACAGGATGAGTAAAACAGAAGTTAGTCTTTTTGTAACCTGATCTTAAAATTGGCATCCTATCACTTTTTCCACCTTCTATTCATTAGAAATGAGTATTTAGATCCAGCCCATATTCAAAGAAAGAGGCTATGACAAGGGCATGAATATCAAAAGATAGGGATTATTGGGATCAGTTCTAGAGGCTGTTGACCACACATGGTAATCTTTAAGGTCATGTGTTCCACATGGTGCAGCTACAAGATGGAAGCAGCCTGGATTCTTGATACTCTGCTAATTGGAAAGATGTGAAGGACATGTCCCTAGTACATATGAGATTGTGATATGAGCAAGAAATAAGCCCTATTGTACTAAGCCCATGAAATTTTAGAATTATTTATCGCAGCAGCATTATATAAAGTTTGCCTGAATATAATGCATTGATTTTTATTTCCTGGCTCCCTAAATATATACATTTCTTCATGGTTTTACAAAACTTTTTTTTCAAGTGTCAGCTTCCATTTTGATCATTGTCAGAATGATTAATAAATTTGTATTATAATCTTGGTCTGTGTACATGCTAAGGGTTAAAAGGGGTAACATGCTGTACTTCTACTAGATTGGAAAACTCTTCATGGCATGGGCTGGGATGTATTTATACATTTATTCATTCAAAAATATTAACTTCATTTGTGTTTTCATATACTCTACATTTATCTTTATAAACCTTACAGCGTTTATAAAGTAGTTATAACTGCTGTAAACACTTTGAGTGTTTACTCACAGTAGATGGGAAAATTAACTTTATAGAATGAATGAACTTAGAATCCAAGGACATACTTGTTATCTTTGTCTGTATTTTCCCCCCTTATCTGTTTTAGATAATTATCTTCTTCTCACCGTAAATTTCTTAGCTTAGATAGCATTTTATCAAGAAAGCCTTCTGAAAACCTCAAAAACTGAGCTGGGTGCCTTTCAAATGCTCCCAAAGCACACTGAGTTGTGTCCTATTGTAGGCCATATCACACTCTATGGCCATGGCCTGTCTGCCGGCATGACTTCTTCTCTAAAGCATAAATTGGTGACTTGAAAGCATTCTTGTTTTCCTAGCACTTAGTACATACGTAGTAGAGATGCAATCATTTTTAGTACAAGGATAAATGAATGAATATGATGAGTAGCAGAGACACAGTAACTTTCCAAGAATGTCTTTGTAAGTATCTCAAAGATGAGGACATTGAAGCACCTTAAATCTGACCAATTGATAAATTATTTGACCAGGCCACTGAGATTGTGATAATTTTTCTGATCACTGAAGGTGATTAAAGGTGGTTTGTGTTTCTGTAATTTAAGCAATGGAAGAGGCAAGTAGAATGAGAGAAGAGAGGCAGATATTAGCTATTAAGTGGTATTGATTCAAAGGATGAAAGCCAAACCAATACAACATAGACCACTGTGCTCTTAAAGACAGAACAGATATGCATGTAGAGATCTCAGTTTATAATAAAAGAAAAGCTGTGTATGTACAGGTCACAAGTGTGGGCATTTACATGAAATGTCCACAAGAGGCAAATACGTGGAGACAGAAAGTAGTTTAGTGGTTGTAAGGAGATGAGGAAAAGGAATGGGGAGTGATGCTAACAGGTATGAAGTTTTCTTGTTTCTTGTTTGTGAGTATGTGTGTTCTGTTTTTGTTTTTGTTTTGTTTTTGCAGAGGAAGTGTGATGAAAATATTCTGGAATAAGATAGTCATCCTGGTTGTACAACTTGTGAATATAAGTATAAATGCCACTGAATTGTATATTTACAAGTTGAATTTTGCATGAATTATATTTCAATTAAAAAAAGAACTGAAGTAGAGAGTGATGGGTGGTAAATGAACAATCCAAGTTTTTAACAGCACTCTAAAGCATTTTATAGTTTTCACATTGAAAGAAGAAAAATATCTAAGTTAATAGCAGAAACTAAAATACTCTCTGGCAACCACTCTAATAGTTAAACAAGGTTTAGCAGGCTCTGGTATATTTTCTATAATCTATTTTCAGGCCTGGACTTTTGAATTATATCTGGTCTACAGAAATGGATACTTGAAAGAAATGGGCACATAATATCTTATTATAATTGGTTCTTTTTTATAGATATAAGTTAGTTGGTCCTCCTTCTTTCTAAGCTTTTTCTCTTATCCTGCCTTTCAAGCATTGAGAATTGCCTTTTTGAAAAGAAAAGTACTTTGTGGCATCTCCCTTCATTTTCTCTTCTCTTTGGAATATTAAGTTTTAAAAAATGGGTTTTTGCTACACCATATTGAGCAAAATCATTTCTGCTAAGTTTCAGGGCTGTATGAAATCTCCCATCACTCACCAAGATGAGAGGCCTCTCTGTCTGTGACTCTCTGATGAAGCATCCTTTCTATCATTTGAGAAAACTTAGTTCTTCTTGTCCTTTAAAGTCACAACTTTGGAACTTGGAGTCACAAATAGGAATTCTATTAAAAATACATTGTGGAAATAATTTATCATAAAATACGATCATATTTAAAGCATACTTTAAAAGGAAAATGTTAGCGTAGTTTGTGAAATTCACCAAATGTTCTCATTAAGAGAGACAGAGGAACAAGGATGGTAAAACAAAAACTCACTGACTCCATCTAAAAAAAAAACTAGGTGATAAAGTATCCCCATAAGCCCCTAAATATGAGCATGCAGGGGAAAAAAGCATCCACAAAACCTTCATAGTGTCAGCATTTATGTGTGAGGAAGCCCAAAAAATAATATGAAATGCTAACAAACCCAAGGATAGAAGGGCCCCAATATCTCTGACCAGTATACCAGCAGTTGAAAATTAGAGGGTTTTTTGGTACATTTCACAATATATGTAAGATCAAGAAACAACCAAAAAAAAAAAAAAAGATCCTGTAAGTACTGAACTGGAACTGGAAAAACTGGCATATATTAATGAATCCATTTTATCTTAAAATAATCGATTGCCAGGATCTGCTTCCTATAAAGGCCTAGAAATACTGAACAACTCAGTAACAATAAACAGTCTTAATGTTTTTTATTTCAAAAAACATTTTTCACGAAAAGGAAATAATTTACATAAGACAAGTGTCTGATTCCAGGTTCTGGAGCTGAAAATGTACAAAATAAACCCAGAACGTGTTGTCATAATGATAACAAGGGAGTGATCAAAGACTGCTGTGTCAAAAGGACTTGGCAACCAATCAGAGGAAGCTTCTGCTGAACAAAAATGGGGCAATTTGAGCATCAATAAAGACAGTAACTGCAATTAACTGAAACATAACAAATATGTTTCATACTACCAAAAAGAAAGAAAGAAGGTGGGAAGGAAAAGTGGAAAGAGACAAAGAAAAAAGAAATGAAAAGAAAAGAAAAAGTAAGAAAAAGAAAGAAAAGAAAGAAAGAAAGAGAAAGAAAGGAATGAAGGAAATAAAACCAACTGCTAGTGAACCTACTTATTAGTTGACAACTGGTAAACAAAGGGGAAAAAAGCATATTTTCTCTTTCCTAAATGAACTGTTCCACTGGGTAAACAAATAGTAGATGAGAGCAAACTTCTTTTTATAGAAGTATTCCAGCTAACAGTTGAAGAAGATCTAAAAGAATTAGAGTATCTTCATTTCGAAAATGCAGATTAATTAGTGGATCTAGGTATTAATCATCCATAGCTGCTAACATCGTGAAACAACATTCAACAACTTTTTTTGTGGTGGTACTCAACACTACCTGTATGTAGTGGCTAAAAAATCAAACCTCAATCTGATTAAGCCTCTAGATCTAGTGACCAGTTTACAAGAATCACAGAGGACAGAAGAACATGTTAAATGATGCCACGAATATGCAATCAGCAAAATCCACAATGTAAGAAACTGCAAAACAGGCAAACCAATTTAATGAATAGATTAATTACAAGAGGAGAGAAAAGAGATGGAGGGGTTATCAATTTTTGAAAGAGACTTAGGAAGAAATATAACTCCATAGAAATAAGTGGATCTTAATTCAAATTAACTTAAAATTGTATTTTTGAAGGAAGTAGAAACTGGAACATTGTATATTTAATGGAATTACAATTTTTAAAAAAATTTACTGTGATCATAATGATATCATGATTATGTGTGTATGTGTATATTTAACAGAGTCATTATGTTTTAAAGATACACATGGAACTATGAGAGATGAAATAGTAGCTGAGATTTGCTTTAAATAGTATGGAAGAGAGAACTGAAGGGAGACAGATGAAAAAAGATTGGTCATAATTTGAAAGAATTATTAAATCAGCATAGTGATACATGGGAGTTTATTATTGTATTTGTCTATTTCTGTTTATGTTTGAAGATTTCCATAATAAAAGAGTTAAAATACAGTATAATAGAAAATATACTAAAATGGAATATGAATGATAAGTTCATAAATATTAGGGTATTTATCAATGCTGTGATGAAACTATTTTATGCAAATTGCTATTGAAAATACTCAGTAGCTAAAGTCATTAAAGTGAGCAGTTGAAAAATTCAACCATGAATAAAATACCCATTTCTTTCTTCAAACACTGCTGGAAATGGCTTGACATCTGGAATACTGAGTCTTTTATCTCTCCCTGAATATTTGCCTAAACACAAACAAACTGCCTACTGCTCTTTGCTGTGCAAACAATTGGAGGGCTTACTAATGTAATGAATCAACCTCTAGTTAAATAAGTAGTCGTATTGTCACTCCATCCCCCTAGAAAACTGAAGGAAAAATAAAAGCAGAGTTAAGAATCAATGATATGGTTTAGCTGTGTCCCACCTGAATCTCATCTTGAATTGTAGCTCCCCAAATTCCATCCTGTTGTGGGAGGGACCCAGTGAGAGATAATTGAATCATGCTGGCAGTTCTTCCCATACTGTTCTCTTGGTAGTGAGTAAGTCTCATGAGATCTGATGGTTTTATAAGGGGAAACCCCTTGCACTTGGGTCTCATTCTCTTCTCTTGTCCACCGCCATGTGAGACGGGCCTTTCACCTTCCACCATGATTACGAGGCCTGCCCAACCATGTGGAACTGTGAGCCACTGAACTTCTTTGTTTTGTTAATTTGCCCAGTCTCGGATATGTCTTTATCAGTGGTGTGAAAACACTAATACAATCAACAAACTGCACATTTCATAAAAGTAAGGATTGTAACAATTTTATTCATTGCTATATTCACAATTCTTTAACAATGCCTGGTACATAATAAATATTCTAAAAGCTGTGAACAAGTGAAAGGATGGACAAGTAGATACATAGACGGATGGATAGATGAAAGAATTTCATATAAGAAAATTTCATGTAGATGTAAGTAAATCTCAATACAGTCTGACTGTGAATATTTATAGCTAAGTTTCAACTATTTTTAGGCTACAGTTGCATTTCCCTACTGGATAAAAAATAGTGCTTCTCAAAGTTTAGCATACATAAGAATCACCTGGAAGCCCGTTAATAGATTTCTGAGCCCCACTGCAAATTCTTGAATTTGCCGTTCAAACAAACTCCCAGGTGATACTAATGCTGCTGATCTGTGGAACATACTTTGAGCAGCATTAATTAAGCCAGATTTTCTCACCAACCATCTTCATCAGAATTATTGGGAAACTTTTAAAATATTCAAATTCCTGTGACTCCCCTGACACCTACTGAATCATGATTTCTGAGAATGAGTCTCAGAAAAGTGAATTTTAAGAAGTCATTCCTATGTACACTCAAGTTGTACCATGGCCTAGCTGATGCTGTGCACTAGAACTCTCTGCAATGATAACTATGTTCTACATGTGCACCGTCTAGCGCAGTAGCAGCCACAGGTGGCGATGGAAAATTGAAATGTGACCACTGTGACTGAGCGACCGAATTTTCCATTTTAGTTTATTTTAATCAATTTAAATCTGCACTTAAATTGACACGAGTAACTAGTGCTACCGTATTAAATAGACAGGGTCTGGATTTTCAAACTTTCCTTCTTGAATCTAGAGTTACCTTTAGTGCTGGTAGAAGGGGGCACCCAGAGTATAGGGTTCCTAGGATCCTACTGTTTCCACCAGAGAAACTCCTCCTTAGTTACCTTAGGATGCAGTTTGACATTCTGGCTTCTTTACCAATTGGAGTCCGTGCCATACTGGGACATCCCTAAAGCCTCTATGAAAAAGGAATCAAAGTGTTTTGACACACTTTCGAATGAATTGCATATGGTTAACTTGATGAAGTCATTATTTATCTGCCAAACAATTAGGCTTTGAGTCGATTTTAATGCTGGCTTCTCAAGACAGTCTTAGTGCAATCACCATCTTATTATTTCATTAATCCTCATAATGACTTTGTGAGGAGAAAAAAGGAATGAAGCTATTATCCCCATTTCACATGCAGAAAAACTGACTCTTAAAGAAAGTGAGGGGCTTGCTGATGCCTCCCTCAGCAAATGCCAGATAAGTTGTTATTTTTCCAAGTACTTGTCATTCTCTTTGAATAAGTAATTAAGGTCTTTACACTCAAGGACACTTCAGCAGTGCTTTCAAAAGCAATTTGCTTTCTGGGGCAACTACCTGTCCATGAGAATGAAACTTAGGCCCTTGATGAAATGGAACAAACCAAAAATGAACTCAGACATCTTGGAATTAAAAGGCAGGTCATATTATACTATATTATATTATACTATACTATATTGTAAGTACAGTATATTATTCTACATATTATATATTGTATTCTATATTTATATTATAGTAGAGTATAAGTATATTATACAAGTGTAATTCTTTACTATAATGTAATACTTGTAAGTATAAAAGTATATTGTACTATTTTGTACTATATATTATACTATAGGCTGCAAAATAAATTAATATGGAAAGATGTTCACATAGGCATAGCAACACACACATTAATTACGTTTTTCTTTCTGAAAGTCACAATAGGGATAGAAGGAATATTTTGGGTGGAGTAAGAGACAGGAGATTGCAGATGGAATAATAAGAATCCTTCTCCAAATGACAAATTTCAGGTATTCCCCAGGTGATTTAGTTTTATAGCAAGATTTACTCCTGGGGCACATCCTCAACTAGATAGATTGAGACAAGACCATAGGCCATCATGAAGTCAAAGGCATAAAATTGTAATTAGCTACAAGTAGCGTAAGGAGACTTGAGAATGCTGTCAAAGTCCAAAATTTGCAAAGCCAGCTGTGGCTTTACTTTGCTTTACACAATGTAATTTGAGTTATCTACAAAGCCTAAAGGAAAGGAAAGCAAACATCTCAGAGATGAGTTCACCCTGCTTGGAGGAAAGAAAACCCACCCTGACTCCTCGCTTTCTTTAAACCTGAGTTTCCTCCAAATAAGAGGTCAGGTGGGGAGATTCTGGTGGATGTTAGCTGGTGGAAAGGGAGAAATCAGAGGGAGTGGAGTGCATGAAATCAGGATAGCATCCCTTGTGTTTAAAATGGAGAACACCTCCAAGAAGAAAGGCCCTGGGTAGACTTTATTCACTTAATAGACTTTAAGTGCCTGAGGACACAGTACAAACTTGTATCACATTATCAGACAGGCCCCCTCACGGCATCAGTGTCGGCAGAGACTCATGAATATGTAAATACTATATGTATCTTGGAAACATGCTTGACAAGAGAATAGCTAAAATGAACTGATTCTAGTTATAAGCCCATCAGCCTGCCATTCTTTATGTTTGAACAGGCAGGCTATTGCTAGGTGACAGATCATTAAGGCTATCTACTCAGTCAGCGGAAATGAAGAAATAATTTGTTCCTAATAACCTTCAGATGACCTCCCAGGCAAAAGGGAGTCTTTTAAAGTGCTGTCTCTGCTGATACATGTCAGGCAGGAGGGTGGGGTTCTTCTGGCCCTGCAGTCAGAGCTGGGTGGCTGGTGAAACAGATTAATAAACACCTACTGACAGGGACATAGTGGGAAAAGATCTCATCACCTGCCATTATCGGGCTGATGAATAATTCAGAGCTCTCCATCAGAGTTGAGAATTTCAGGCTACGCTGTGCTCTACACTTGCAGGGAGGGGGAAGCATGAAGGCGCTGATTGCTAGGATGAAATGGGGACCCAAGAAATTCACTTCTGCTCCAGACTGTGTGGGCATCACAAGGGGTGGGGGAAGCAGGCATGAAAGAAGATTTGCCTCTTTGGAAGGTAGTCAAGCAGGTTTAGGGGCCAAGAGCCAGCAGGAATCTCCTCAAAGACTCCTGACTGTCATGAAAAGTTTGGTGGCCAGTGCAGAACCCCTGGCACTCGTGTATCCACCACCATAGTCAGACAAAGAGGCCACAGCTCTTGTTTCCTTGCCTGCTGGTGGGTTCCAAAGGAGCAGGTAAGCCAGTCTCCTGATGCGCTCCTCACTCCTCGAGCACTTCATCGTACCGCCATTTCTGCTCTCTCCCCGTGTATGAGGAATATTTGCACTGTGATCCTTGTGTAACAGATTTGGGGTCAACTGGCTTTAATGTAGAATCTCAGGACAGTGTCTAACTACCAGCTGTGTGATCCTGACCATACTCTCTCCTTTCTGGGACTCAGTTGCCTTGTCTGTAAAATGGGCTGAATCATATCTGACTCAGAAAATTATTGTAAGGATTAAAGAGAAGTACACATAGAAAGGCCTAGCAGAGCACCTGGCACCAAGCACATGCCCACTTCATGACGGAGACAAATGGCTGCCTCCACCTACCCGTCTGTTTTTGGACTTGGGACAAGACAGGAACTAGACTGGACATGCAAATTTGGCAATTCAAGGAGTTAAATAAAGGAGCAGTTTCTACAGGTGATAGCATGCTTTAGCAAACCAACAAGCGATAGGAACATGCCCTAGGACTAATTACAGCAGGGATCGCTTAGCCCTGTTAGGCCTCAAGGAGCAGGACAAGGAAAATTTGCTACCTGACAGAGCCTTTCATAAAAGGTCACAGCCAACCATGGTGACCTGGCAGGGAGGGAGCACAGGACACATATGCCCACTGTGCTTTTCTCCTGCCCCCAGTCTTCTGCCTAGGCTTCCTTTTGGCCGAACTCAACTACACATCAGGCAAGAGGCCTGTTGATGGGTTAATAAGCCTCCGGGGCACAGAGCAAAGTGAAAAAAGGTGGGAATTGAATCTGGAGGGACAAGTGGAGGAGCTGCAACTTACCATCTGAGTGATAAGACAGTTGGCATTTCTCCATCTGTGGTACCTTTCAATGTGTGTGGGATAAATTAAAAACATAGCAAGAGAAGGGACAGGGTCCATGCACTTTAGGAACCTTTAAACTAGTTGAGGGTAGAGGGGGAAGGAGAAGAATGGAAGAGAGAAAGAGACAGAGGAAGGGAAGAAAGAGAATTTGAATCGTTATAATTTTAAAAAGTACTGATTTCAGAGTCAAAAAAATTTAGATCATCACTTAAATCATTGCATGTCTTTTATTTACTAAGACATTTCTCCACATTTCTGATTCCATCATGTATAAAATGGAAAGTTTAGAGGACCTGATGTCACAGGGCTTTCTTAGCTTGGAATTTATGGCTTCAAGTGTGGTCATGGGGTATGTTCATCAATACTTTCCCTTCCTCAGCACCTGACGCAAGCATGGCATGAAAGATGAAGATTGTCATTCCTCAGAACTCAGAGTCACACATCTCTTTCTAAATTTGAAATTGATTGAGAGCTCAGCATGCCTTTGGTGAAATATGTATGTCATCCAAAGACCAACAGTCCCATGCAGTCAGCCCAGGTTGAGCTTTGCTGGGCTGGAGCTTATTTGTCTTGGTCAAGTGGTGGGAGAAAAATGCGTTACCCCATTTCTTAGATAAGCTGAGAAAAGCCTCTGGCCAAAAGCTAGACAAACTGTGGATCTTATTGAGAGTCAGTCATCTCTTATGAAGCACCATTTTAAAGAGTACTGTTAAGTGGCTTAGAGATAAAGTGCCTTTTCAAAAACATTTGGTTTCAAGAGAGAAAGTGAAAATTGGGAGGCGTTAAGTAATTGGAGGGTTGAAAGGAGGCAGAAAATGAAAGCAAAGCAGGTAGAGAAATGAGCAGAATTGGAAAGGAGGAGGCAGAGCTGTGTTAGAGATAGACCAAGCACAGCAAGAGAGGACCCTAAATAGGATGCAACAGAAAGTCTGAATCATCCCAATTTTTATCCATCTGGATCATTCTTGTTCCTAGTTCTGAGTACAATTGCTCTACTTTTGTATTGCACCCTAAACTATGAGGAATACAGCATGCTAGAGAAAGACTACCAACGGCTTTCAGATAGCTTTAAAGAATGGCATATTTCGTTATTTGATTCAGGAATAGCATGCAATTCATTCACTCATTACTTTATATTTTCAAGATCTATTTATTGAGTACCTGTTAGGTTCCTTAATATCTTCTGGAAATATATTTATGATCTACATAAATACCATGGTCAAGGGAAGTCTGCGTGTCTTAAATGATAAAGAAGAGCCAGCTGTGAGAGGATCAGCAGAAGGAGCATCCCACGCAAAAGGAGAAACACATGCAAAGGTTCTGGAAGGCTGGTCAAACTTTGCCTGTCACGGTCACTACTTCTTATACTGATTTGAGTATATTTGAAAAAAAGTTATTGCTACATGGTAGAGCCCAGAGGCAAGATTGACTAAGAAAAACCCAAACAAAACAAAACAAAACAAAAGCGGGTATCTTCAGATAATAAGCAACATGGAGAAGGTTGCATAACCCGAACAGAAATAGCATCTCACCTGCTCACATGGCCCTTCTTTTCTACATGGCTTGTATCTGTATGTGGTTTGGAACTTGAAGAGAACACCAAAATGTTTTCTGGGCCTTTGACATTTTTTTTCATGAGTTTGTTTCCAATGCTTTCAAAAACATTGTCTCTCTTCTGAATACAGAAAAGAGAAGGGCATGCTTCTTTGTGTCTGAGTATGGATGAGTGTGTATATTTCTGGAGAAGTTCCACTGATCATTTCCATTTCTGCTTGGGCCATGCAATTTTCTCCATGTTGCTTATTATCTGAAGGTACCTGTTTATTTATTTATTTTTTTAGTAAAGCTTGTCTCTGGGCTCTACTATGCAGCAGTAACTTTTTTCAAATACACTCTCATCAGTATAGTTAGGGGCCATGGCTCCTTTAAACAAGTCAGTTATTTGAAGTAAATAGTTAAACTTGAAAGTGATAAACAAAGAAGTTTAGCCAAAGAAAGCAAGGAGGGAAAAGAATAAAGATGAAGATGAATTTATAAAGAATGTCCCAAGGGCAAACTGTTTTTTTTCTTTCTTCTTCTTCTTTCCTTTCCTAGTGACAAAGCTGTGTCATTTGAGAGAAAGATGAAAAGCCTGTTACACCAATGGGGTTAAGATGTCTGTTATAAAGGAAAGTGATCCCAGGCAGAGTCAGGGAAAATAGATCCTAAATAGGGCGATTATTTGTTCTGGTTTTCTGGGAAAGTCCTAGTTTCCACCTGTGGTCCTGGTGTACTTGCTAACAATGTTCTCCCTTTGCTTTCAAAAGTATGCTTTTTGGATCATAAATAATATGGTCACCCTCACCTTAACCCTGCCTCTTCCACTAAGCAGGTATGTCTCTCTGGGTAAATCTGTAAGTCTCTGAAGTCTCTGGACCTCAGTTTCTCAAGAGTTTGCATGACACTGTGATTAACATGTTTTTTAGCCTAATATTCTATGGTTTCACTGAGGCCAAGAGAAGAAAAGTTAGAGCTTGTGGAAAGGGATGTGGAATGTATTTGATTTGAATTAAGGAATCTCAGTGATTTCTGAGGGATATATTTGCCTCTTTATTTAGACTTATTTCTGCCTCTTTATTTAGACTCCTTATTTACACATGCGTCTGGCTTACTCTGTGATCCTGACCCTGTGTGGGCCTAGACTCGTGTGTGTCTGTGTCTAAGTTTTTAACAAAATAAAAAGTAAAAAAAAAAAAAGTAATAAGAAATTTTAAATATAGAAAGAAGCTTATAGAGTAAGGATATTAAGAAGATATATTTTGGTAAAGCTATGCAGTGTGTTTATGTTTTAAGCTAAGTGTTACTACCAGAGTCAAAAAGTTAAAAAGATTATAAATTTAAAAATTACAGTAAGCTAAGGTAAATTTATTATTGAAGAAGGAAAGATATTTTTAATGCATTTAGTGTCATCTAAATTTAGAGTATTTAGTCTACAGTAGTATACAGTAATGTCCTAGGCCTTCACATTCACTCACCACTCACTCACCTCCTCACCCAGAGCAATTTCTAGCTTGCAGGCTCCATTCATGGTAAGTGCTCTATACAGGTATACCATTTTAAATCTATTACACCATATTTTGACTGTGCCTTTTCTATGTTTAGATATGTTTGGGTACACAAATGCCATTATGCTACAAGTATCTACAGTGTTCAGTACAGTCACATGCTATACATGTTTATGAACTAGGAGCAACCTAGTTAGATTATGGACCTAGGCCCATCGTCTGGGCCGTACCACCGAGCCTAGGTATGTAGCAAGCTATACCACCTAGGTTTGTGTAAATACACTCTGTGACAGAATCACCTGCAGATGCATTTCTCGGAACATAATGGACATATCATTAAACAACACGACTATACTTCTAAGCAAAATTTCATAGAATTAAATGTACATTGTGATTATATTTCTTCGATTCTTCATTAGGCTCTTTGTTAGCCATGGACTTACTAGCTTATCTCTGCAGAAAATGGTTTCTTTCTTTCCAAATAAGCAGGTAGAACAATATGGGTGTAAAATACTCCTAATCCAGTCATGTCCCTCCTCTCTCTCAGAAGGTCTTTGCTATATGTACTGTACAACCAGGAGATGACAGTTCAGTGAAGGAAAAGGTGTGTTTACCTCAGGAGAGAGTGTCTTTATGACACTGATCTGCTCTGATGAATCCACTAATGTGAAATTTCTGACCCAATAGGCAGTGATTGCACAGCTCTGAGACTCTTCTCATTATTCATGAAATATGTGCCACATGGCGTCCGTGCTCTCCCTGCAGACTCGCTGCCAAGCAATTACTCATTTCCATCACTTAGCTTTTTATTATTATTATTTTTCAGTGGGTGTCTATATATTCAGCACACTTCAAGAAGCAAAGCACAGTCCCAGAATGAAAATCATGCTTGTCTTATTTGATTTTAAGTAGAAAAGCACTTTCAAATCCTTAAAAATTGATGTTGTTTTAAACTTACAACAAGCAGTAAGGGAAACTGGTAGCTGAAGAAATAAATGGAAAGCAATCCGGAGTATTTCCACCATTATACATATTTGCTACCAAGAGCTGCTGGAGGGACTATCTTATAAGTCCTAATGTATTCAGCTGACTTCCCCTAGGAACCCTGAAGAGGAACAATGAATCAGGAATGGCCACAGAGCTCTTGTTGTGCTCTTTGCCAAAAGCAGAGTACCCCTGTGCATTGCAATGGTCCATGCTTCAAGAAAGGACAGGCTCCAGGAACTCTGTCCCCTTCTCATCACAATGTTTGCATGTTAACTCTTTGCAGAGATGAAGTCTAATGTGAACGAATGGCTGTCTTTGGCTGCTACATGATATGATCTGTGCAGAGCACTTGCCTCCCTGTGATCATCACCATGGAAGAATAGTCCAAACCTAGAAGTTGTCCCAGAAGATATTTTTTTTTTTGAAACTGACAAAACTTTCTTAAACATGAGATCCTCAGCTGTTGACTCCAGTCCTCTTGTGTATGGGAAAATCTTCTCATATTCAATGGTCAGTTACAGTGATGGCCCCAGCTCTTCACAGTCCCTGTGTCCAGCCTTTCCCACGTGAAACTACACAGTTCCTCACTGAAATGGCAAAATTTCTTTCTCCATCTCTCCAATGTGAACTGGTCTTATTACGCTCTTGGCCAATAGCATGTGCAAAGGAGACAGTGGGCAATTTTTAAACCTACACCTCCAAAGTTCTTGCATATTGCCACTTGACCTATCTTGGACCCTTGCTGTTGCCATGGGAGCATGCCCAGGCCAGATTGCTAGAAGACAAGAAACATGAAAGCTCATCTGCTCTAGTTGTTCCAACCAAGGCCGGAGAGAACAGTTGACCCCCTAAATACGTGAGTGAGTCCAGTCGAGGTCAGCAGAGCCACCTAGCCTGCTAGTCTCCCCAGCCGACCTTAGACATGTAAAACATGTCTATTATTTATCATTGTAAGGTTTTGTGATGAGAAGCTGTCATACAAATAACAAACTTGTATCCCACCAAGAAATTATTACTTTCCTTTTTTCACCGTTCCCACCACACCTTACCCTGGTAGATTTTGTTTGCTTTGTTTTTTTCATTTTCCTTCAGTTTCTTTAATTTACTCCACTTACTATTAAGTACATATCACTCTACTAGACAACATGGTTGATACAGAGACTGGAAAATCAGAGAACTTTCTCTCAAGGAGTTCTCACTGTAACATAGCAATTCTCAATACTATTTATCTTGACACTTAATGGATGGCATTAATATTTGCAACACATTCTCAAGAGCAAACCTGGAGTTATGAACAATTTCTGATGCATTTGCTTTTTCTATATCCGTGTCTCCTGTGCCTAAGAAATTGCACTTGAATGCTAGTGAATGAAAGCAGCATTAAGGAGTTTGAAACATATCATAGATGTCACCCTGAATCATTTGTATGTTGTTATTTTACCTACCATTAGTTATAAATTACTTATAACCCACTTCACTGCTGATTGCTACATCCTGGGTTTTGATGTCTGGGATGAGAACAACTGGCCTAGTGAAAGGAGAATGCTGACAATCTAAGGCATTAATTGCAATCCACAGCTGACTGAAAGAAGGGTTTAGCAGAAATACTGAGAGGGGACACAAAAAGGCGTAACATATTCTGGCTTGGGTATATAGGGAGGCTTCCCAGAAGAACTGACATCCATCCGACCTAAACCCAAGGTTTCAACAGAGATTAAATCACTTCATTAGTAAGACAGCACTCTCTTTATCCTCTCCTCCAAACCCAGATGTTCCCCCCTTCTTTGACTGGGCTCAGTGGAGGCTGACATTTTAATTAAAGCAAAGAAATTGCATATGATTGCCACACCTTCCTAAGATAGGAAGGTAACCCTTCAAAATTCAGTTTCCATGACTCCATCACTGTGTCTCCTCCAAAAGGATAATCAACGAGTCAGCCTTCCTGTCTTTCATTTCTGGACAAAAGAATAAATCAGGCCAGATTCACCAGTTCTCTATCATCTGTCAAATGGCAGACATGGAACAAACATGGTTTTCTTCTCCCTTGCCTAATGTTCTTTCAACTTTATTGAGTGCGTGCTGACCTTTAATGGTCCCTTCTAACCTCGGCTTCTTAACCATGTTTTCTTTTGAGGTCTTGCCTGCTAGTCTAAAGGAAGGATTTATAGACACCATGCCTCCCATCTCTCTGCACCTTAGTCAAAGCTGCTCTTTCCAGAGGCCTTACAGATTCTAGAGGACTCTATTTTAAAAAAAGCTTTTTCCCTATTTCCTCCTCTCCTGTCTATTCTAGCAAAGTGTGATCACTGGGTTTCATTCTACTGCACAGTTTTCCAGAGTGGCTTTTCCATTCTGTGATAGCAGAGGAGTAGGAAACAGCTCCCCACTGAAAGTAGGTGCCACAATGACAGCAATAAAGTTCTACAGAACAGTATTGCATAAAGAAGATGGCTTGGAAAGGTGTGTTCTTTCATGTAGGTTGAAAAAGGGAGCTTCACTGGCAGATAGGGAACTTGTGTGGAGCCTTTGCTTCTGTCTAGGAAAATCACAGTAAAGACTTTTAAGGTTTAGAAGTGAAGCTAGGCCATCCTCTGCAGTTAACTATTCTTTTGAGAAACAGCTGCTGGCTTGCTACTCAGCCCTATTAGGGACTAAATGCTTGATTACAGGCTGTAATCTGCAGATTTATAGAATACTTTGTTACCATTATGGCATTGCACATAGTGGTGCTTCTGACCAGGGAACTCATGAGCAAAGTGAAGTCTTACACTCCAGTATGTAGTTGGAGAGCCACAGCAGCATCGCATCATCAAATGGAAATGATGTATATGAAACTCGTCATCAGCACATGACTCAGATTATCACAGTTCCTCTCTTGCTACATTCCCTCTCTTCTCTTAACTCACCCCTATGGCTTCATTACAAGTTTGCTGTGACCAGCTGATAACAAAAGCAAAAAAATTCCAGGCCTGGTTTACAGATGTTTCTGCAGGATAAGCTGGCAGAACCTAAAAGTAAATGGCTATTACACTACAGTCTCACCACTAAAAGCAGTGGTAAGGGGATGGTCTGCTAACAGGCAGAACTTCCAAGCAATGTACCTGATTATTTATTTTTGCCTGGAATAAGATAGAACAAGGTATAGAACCATAGTGATGAAAAATAAATAACTAATGGTTTGGTTGGAATGCTAGGGACTTGAAGGAATACCACTTAAAAATTCGTAACAAGAAGGTCTGGGGAGATGTATGTGAATAGAGCTCTCATAATAGGCACAATGTGAAAAGATGTTTCTCTTTCACAAAAGAGGAACCTCAGCAGAAAAGGAATTTAAGAATCAGATGGGCAAGATGACCTATTCTTGCAGGGCTAGGTGACCCGTGTGTTGGGGTAGATGTCTGTCCGCCTCTTTTCTGAGCCACCCTGCCCTTGCCCATTGAGCTGAAAAACACAGTAGTCATATCAACAGACATAGACATTATGAATGGACTCAACAACATGGACTTCCACTGACCAAGTCTACAGCTCCCGCTCCAGGCCCTCTCCCCATTGCTGGCTGTGCACCACAGAGGCAGTAGCCATGCAGGGACAATGGCTCTCCATCCAAGTTTCTGGAGTACCCTTTATTGTCCCACTGGGATAGTAGGATGTGTGGGCTTCTTATATTTCTCTCTAAGCTCTGACTTCAAGAGCTTGCCAGCCTGCAGCACGTATATTAACAATCTTTCTGAGTCTTCAACTTTAATTTCCAGATCTTTGCTTCCCCCGCAGAGGGCCACATTTGTATAATGTCTAATTCCTAAAATAATCTCCTAGTTCCGTGATATTAGCAGGGGCTTTGTTTCCCTGACTGAATCATGGCTGATAAAAGGGAACTAGGAAATGGGAATAACATGCATTTTATCCAAATGAGTTCAGTTACAATTGCTGGCTTTTCAGGAAGCAACCTGTATGTGCAGTTTGTCCACAGTCCAGAAAGGAAGGAGTAGGATGGAATGGGATCCCTATGCATAGAATGAAAAATAAACACTGGAAGGAAAAACCTCAAATCCAAAAGAATAATAATGACTTTCTTTTGGTGGTGAGATTGTGCATAATTTATGTGTTCCTTTTTTTCTTCTGCTATAGAATTTCCAATCTTTTATAATAAATGTACTTTTTAGCAGAAAAAATAACAAACTTAATTTTGAAAAAATGTTTTTTAATGTACAGATTACTTGATGACATATACATAGAATAGATCATAGCACAACATCTATTATTTGACTAGGGTTGAATTAATAACTTTGCATCCAGTGTATACTTATAACAAGTTTACCCATTCAAAAATTAGTTTTCAGTCTCTTAAGCAATAAATAAAACCAAATGGTTAGTGAGGCTGTTTTGACTACAAGAAGAGGCTTTCTAAGTCTCAAAGTATGGGGATTTATTGTAAGGACACATATTACCTTAAGATTGCTGGAATTTTTAATTGCCCCAAGTTTAATTGGAGGTGCAGAGTACAGAGGGACCGCTTAGAGCCTGGGTCTGAATTAAGGGTCACTCTGGCTCTGAAAAATCTCTAGGGAACTTGAGAGAAAGTTATGGGTCTTTACTCAAATACTGTACTAATTAATAGATGATTTGGCTTTTCTCATGTATTTCTCTCTCTCTCTCTCTCTCTCTCTCTCTGTGTATGTGTATGTGTGTGTATATGTGTATATGTGTGTGTGTGTTTGCTAATGAAGAAAATTAGATCGTTTCTTAGAATACCTTACTTCTTTGCATATTACCAGTACTTTATCTAATAGACAATGGGGAGCCATGGTGGAGTTTGAAGCAGGAAAGTTAACTATTCAGTCTGAGGTTGGGATTAATTATTAAACACCCTGGTAGCAGTGTAAAAAGAGAAAAACTCATAGGCAGAAAGGCCAGCTAAGACGTGATTGTGACAATCTAGGCAAAGGAATAATAGTGAACTGACTCAAGGAACCTGCAAGAAAACCTAAGAATTATGCTGGAGAAACTAATGAAAGTATCATATTAGCATAGTTAAAATCTATTTGTTTGACTTTAATAAAAGGCTACATTGTTCTGGAGAAGGGCAAAGAAAGATTTGCCTTGCTTTTAGCCAGGCTAAGAACAGATTTCTTCTTACCTATCTGACAAAGCAACTTCATGATACATGATAATATGATTACTACCCCTGGATGAGGGGAAAGCATTGATTGGCTGAATGCATTAATCACCTTAGACTGGGTTGTGCTGCAGTAGCAAACAACCACCAAATCAAGGCTTAAAACCACAAGGCTAATTTCTCACTCACATTATAGTCCATCATGGGCCAGCTGGGGCATGGCTCTTCGGCAGCCTTGTGCTCCACGATCAGAGCAGCCACCATCTGCCATCATTTGCCTTTCACTATGGTAGTTGGAAAGAGAGAGTGACCAGTCACATACCCATTTTTAAAGCATCTGTCTGGAACAGAATATACCACTTCCACTTACATTCCATTGGCCAAAGTAAATTATATGGCCATACCCAACTTCAAGGGAGCAGAGAAGTACAGTACTACATGCCCAGTTAGAACCAGAAATCTTTCTGTGAACTTATGCTAATGTCTATTCCTATTGGTTATGGCCTCATGAGTAGTATTACATCAGCTGCCTTGAATCCCTTGAACTACCTGGAGGTAAGGAAAAATATTTTAAAATAAGACCCCACCCACAGCAGCAGGCAATGATGCTATTAATTCCCACAAACTTAGTGAGGAAGCCCCAAGGTCTTAACTATTTATAGTTACAAACCCCCAAGACATTTCCTGATAGATTATGGATATACAGTACACTAATAGCCTTAGTACAATTTCCGTTCTGGCTTCTGTCCTGTCAGAAATCTTCCCTGCGGTCTACCTAGGGCCTCCCAAGCCATAACGAGGGCTTGTTCTTTACCTTCTGCCCTGCCATACACAATGAGTATTAAGCAGCTGTCCTCTCCCACCTCAGGGAGGGCTGTGCATCCACAAGGCATTGTTAGTGCAGCAGCATATGTTAGTGGAGCGCTTGGGACGCAGGCTGGATGGAAAACAGGGGCTTAATTGAATTAGATGCACACACTCTGGATATTTTGGTCTGCAATCTTTATAGGCCCCTCTCTGTTTGCCAGGGAAAAATCTGTCTACTTTCACATGATCTGCTAGCATTTGGGATTTGTTCCCCACACCTTCTACTAAATCCAATAGCCATGTCTTATTCCCTTGCATTCTCACATTCTATAAACCCAAGCAAAGAAAACCTTTAACAATAGCTCTGCACTCTTCATCAGAAATAGACATTAAGTAGTAGTTCTGAGTATGAAGAAGGGCCTGAGGGCATCCTGCATGCTGCGTTCCACCTTGCTTTGCACCTGCCAGCCTGGTAAGCAAGCAGTCTCACACTTTCCTGATGATAGGAGCAGTCAGAGTGCCATTTAAAATACAGATCACCCAGCCTATCCTGGGGAAAATATAAATCAGAAGGTCTCTATACAGCCCAGATATTTATAAATACTTGAAATGAATCTTATTGTTAAGTGAATTTAAGAAATAATGGCCAGTGTTTGTTCCTTCTTCTTAGAACACTTGAAAGTCTCTCAACTTCAAAGCTTCAAAACTGGAGAATGATACCACAAAACTACTTGAATAACCTCAACCCAATATACTCTCTCCTGTCATGAAACTTTCCCAGCCTCTGTGCATATCTGGTGTACTTCCATATACTTTTATATTGTACAATATGGAGCTACTGTCTCCAGTTGTTTCATCATATGTTTAGTTTCTCCCTAAAAGGGCAAATTCCCTGAGGTCAAGCCTGAGGCCTCTGCTTGATTTGTCTTTCTTTTTCCTTCTCCCACATCTACTTCCGTATCTATCTTATCCATCTATCTAAATCTACATGTATATTTGTACCTATGTCTAGAACTATAGCTATATCCATCTTCCTGTTAGAATATGAATTCCATGAAATCACAAGTCTTGGCTTGTGGGTCCAATTAAAGATAAAGTTTTGAACACCTCTGAGACATCTCAATGTCTATTGAATTACTTTTTAAAATGTAATTGTTGCTATCTGCCTTCATTGTGCTTTACCAACATGATTATTCCCTGTTTCTTTCTTTTCATCCTCTTTCTAGCCCCTGCTCTCTGTCCCCTGTCTAGACTTCCCTAAAGAGCATTTATCTAGTCCAAAGGGTAGAAAACAGAAACTGAGAGCTTATGACACGTAGTGTGCAGTTTTTATCTTTGGCTGTCCACATCTATTCCTCTGAATTTTGTTAACATCAAAGAAGCATCTCAGGGTCTGTGTGGCGGTAAGACACCCCCAGACTTGACCAATGAGCATATTCCTTTGCCTCAAGGATTTTTTTCAGGACTAAGGATACAACCCTGGTTCTAATTAGGGTTTGGGATTTTTGCCCGGACTTTGGGGAAAACTGGCTTTTGTATTGCTGAGGTTGCTAGCTGGAGAATAGGAGCGCAGGCTAGAGTTTCTGGGAGCCCTCATGTGGAGACAGCCAGCCTGACAATAACAGAAACACAGAGAAACAGGGCGACGTGCTGGCCAGAGAAACAGTCAGGTATGGAGAGTCAGGGCAGCATTGCTGAACAATAGGACCAGGCCTTGTGATGTGTATTCATTTTTGTCCAAACATTGACTGTGGACAAGCCTCAACAAAGGCAGTCATAGCAGACTGAGTTTAAAAATCAAAATGGCAGGGGGAGTTTTCTCTGCAGGAAATATGCTGCCCCGGTGTTCCCTACACACATGGCCAGGTAACCTCTTGTTTCCCTTTATTGATATCAGCCAGAGGCTTTCCTATATGCCATCCCATTCTCTTTTTATACACTGCACTCATTTTACTATGCTGTCTGCAAGAGACTTGTCTTTTTCTGTAGTCTGTGAGATCCTCAAGAGCCAAGGTTAGATTTTTCATGTCTTGTACCCCTTATACCTAACACTATACCTGGAGGTGCTCAATGCTCAATACACAAGGGCTGCATGATGAAGTGAGTGCATATAGTAGATTAGAGAGTTCAACTCAGAGTTTCTTGACCTGCAAATCCAAGGCACATGTCTCCAATAAATGTTAGAGCAACTAAGGCAAAAATGCTTCTTGCTTTCTTGACATTGCTCATGCAGGGAAGAGTCTAATATGAACTGAAGTTGTTGGCCCTACTCCTTCTCCACTCAGATGGCAGCCTCTGGCCAATTTGTGAGGAGACTTGCTGCTGAGAGGCAGACAGCAGCTCTCAAGCTCCTGCCAGCTGGGCCATTTCTCCCCAGGTCTCTAAGAGGCTGGGAGAGTTGGGGCATGACATCGAGCCAGGCCTGCTGCTCTGCTTATTGGAGGATGCTGAAGGCAGCTCCAATGCCCCACTGCACCCTGTGGGAGGAAGAAGGATAGCATTTTTGTCCCCAAAGGGACAGGACAAGAGAATATGCAAAAGAGAAAGTAGAGAAGGCTTTTGTTTTTATTTTATTTTTAGCATCTACCCCCAAGGTAACTGGCAGCAGCCATCTGTCTGTAAGTATATGGAACCACTAGATGGAAATGCAGGCTGAGGTACCAGTACCTGGCTTCTTTCTTTTTATTTTCTTCTTTTTTTTTCCTCATGTAATAATACTACCCTCCAATTCCTAGAAAAAGTTGGTAAAATAACTGTTTTCATTTGAGAAATATTTTGAAGAGAACAATCAAAAGGCCAGTTTCCCCCAGTAACCAATTTCTATTACAAAGTAAGATTCCCACAAGGTTTTTCTTCCCAAGGGGTGAGGCTGACCTTACGCTACTTTACCCAATTGGCTCCTGTCAAATCACCACATTACCTCCTATCTTCTTTTTACCTCGGCTACCTTTTCATCTGTCAACTTACGTTAAGGTTGTGTCCAAAGTATATATAACCTGTTGCAAACAGGATTGTAGTCATGAAGCAAATGTTGTACCTAAGAATAAATGCCAGTGAACACAATTCAGGCAAATGGATGCAAGTTTCTTTCCTTTCAGCAAGCATTTTGATGAATAAGATCTCTTCTTAGGTAAATCCCGCTTTCCCCGTGTCATCTTCTCAGCTCTGCTAGGCTTACTTCCTTTTACTGCCTGTCTTGAGGACAAAGTCTAATAAAAGTTTATATGTAGCAAATCAAAATGTAAAAAAGTTCATAGGATATGGAAAAAGCCCAGCTCCACAGCACTGAAGAAAGAGGTAACACTTGTGCAAATACAGTGCAAGATCAGCTCCTCTGATCCAGCTCTTGAGGAAGAAAAGATAAATAGGATTCCTATCAAGTGTGCCCAATTCTTAAAGGTCTAGTATCTCCTTCTAGTCTCTGGAAAGTATGCTTACAAAATGCAAGCTAATCTCCAAGGGGCACTTGCATGCACTTCATGAATGTTAACAGTTTTCTAATCACGGCTATGATGTTCATATAATGGCTTCCATTAGCAAAACAACAAATTTTGCAACAGTGCCCTACAATTGTCTGATGCCTCTTGGTATTTCCATCTCATGACAGTGATGAAAAAGGATTGCATATTTTACTTGATATTTTGAGGTAATTATATTCAGTTGCTATAATACAAACTGAGTTGACTTTAATGGAAATTCCATTAATAATGACAATAATTTGTACCATTTGATCTTGGAAATAAGAATACTGCTTTATATGTCTACATTAATGCAAAATTTGCAAAGTGGCATTGACATTTGCTAAAATGTGCATTCCAGAGATATATGGAATTAAGCTATGTGAGATCCTGCAACAAATGGCCAGTTTAGATTATACACTCAGGTCTCACAACTTGAGTGGAAAACAAATGGAAGGTGTTGCTATCACTGCTGATCTGATCATGTGTATCTTCCTTTCCCTCCCCTACATAAAATGTTCCTCAAATGGGTAAGTTGTAGCATTGGCTAAAATTTATGCTTCACAATCCAACAAATACAAATATCAATGGTAAACTGTAAATTTATCTTATTTTTGTTGTTTATTTATTTTTAACTTTGTTATTGATAGTGATAATAATAACCAGTCTTAGGCAATTATGTAGCAAAATATTAATCCTCATGACATATGATTAAGTAGGTATCATCATCATATCAACCTAATGAATGAGGACATAGAAACAAAAAGGTTTAGAAAGAAGGCATAGACAGAGATATATTGTCTGACTCACACTAGCCTGCAAGAGCCAGTCGTGTATATCTCTCTCAACTTTGTGTTCAGTTAAATCACATTGGTAGTTTAAAACAGGCCACCATAAAAGTATTTACAGCACAGAAATTGGCAAGTACTTTAAATCAGCTTGTCCCCTGTATTAGCCCACTTTCATGCTGCTATAACAATCTGCCTGAGACTGAGTAGCTTATAGAGGAAAGAGGTTTAATTGACTCCCATGTCTGCATGGCTAGGGAGGCCTCAGGAAACTTACAATCATGGCAGAAGGGGAAGCAAACATGTCCTTCCTTACAAGGTGACGGGAGGGAGAAGTGCATGAAAAGGGGGAAGAGCCTCTTATAGAACCATCAAATCTCATGAG
>CAUYLG010051616.1:67500-106313 GCA_963573385.1 Cacajao melanocephalus | reverse complement strand
TCTTAATGGTGAGTTCCAGGATTATAATTATACATTGTCCGCCAGACCAAGTTAGCTAAATAGCCTACAGACTTAACATCTCTTAAAGAAAACATTTGCATTTACTGAGGAGTGTTTTACTTCCAATTATGTAGTCAATTTCTTAATAAACTTGCTTTTCCTTTACTCTGTGGGCTCTTAAAATTCCTTCCTGCACAAAGCCAAGAACTCACGTGGCCTCCAAGACTGAACCCCAATTTTGGGTTTGCCCTGTGAAAAGAGCCACTGTCAATATTGTTATTCTCATTATGTGGTGCTAAACTTAATCTTAAGGAATATAATGCTTTATATGGGAGTTTCATCATTTTTATTTTTCCAACTTATCAATAGAAGGGAAATCTTCGAAATATATATTCACAGAGAAAGAGGAACCAAAATAGATAAACTGCTGAGTGGAAGGGAGAAACAGACTCCTTGTAGCCAGTCTCATTAAAAATTAATTCAAGTCCTCTGCATTAATTAAAAGCATGTTACTGGAGGTAGAGTTATGAAAAGATAGTGTACCCACAGAAGAGCTTATTGTTCTACTGGGTAAGATATATTATAATATAGACAATTAGAGTAAAGTATATAAGGTATCGTGAATGAAATATATGCAAACTGTTATAGAAATAAGTAGGTTAGTCCTGGACACAGATTGAATAATGGAAGATTATGGAAAGGTTGGCAAAGGTGTGTGAGTCCTGATGGCTGAGTAGGTATGTAGTTGAATGAAAAAAACAGAGTTCTAGGCATATCCATATGCTTCTGCAAAGGTAAATGGGTATGAAAAAAGCAGGCTCTTTGGGAATACAGTAAGGATTGCCAGAAAACCAGAGCATAGCATTTGAGGCGTGGGGTGAAGTAGGGCCAGTGGTAAGAGATTAGGATGATGAGAGTGTCCTCTAAGCCTTGGAAAGATGTTTAGATGTTTTCATCTTGACTTTTTTTTTTTTTTTTGGAAATATGATTTTGTCTTCTGGTTAGAGAATAGATTGGAAAAAGGCAAGATTGGAGGTGAAATGAGTGTTAATAAATAAAAGGAAAAGCTAATGTCACATATCTAATTTGTGCTAGACACTGTCCTAAGCTTTTAATAGGTATTCTCTCTCTTCATCATTATACTAACCCTTTAGAGAATGCAGTAGTATTATCACAATTTTAAGTTGAGATTTACAAAATTAGAGGATTACTCAAGTCATTAGAGACTGGACTTTAACTTTTTATTTTCCTCCATATCTATGGATTAAAAAAATTAAACAATAATACAATGCCTGATTTTTAGGAACATCAGCAGTCGGCTGTGCCAATTAACCTAGATGAGAACAGTTGAGAACATGAGCTATGGCAGTGCCACTGCAGAGGAGAGAACAGATGGAAGTGATACAGGAAGGTGAGTAACTGATCTTGATGTGGAAAGTGTGGGAAGAAAGAAGCATCTTAATCTTTGGAATCTGTACTGTTAAAGAGAGGAAAGAGAAATTTAAAAAAAGTGAAAGCAGTAAGATAATACATTATCTTTGGGGTGTGTTTAATGTAGAATAACCATCTGATATTCAAATGGAAATATCAAGTAGGTATTGAATGTACACTTCTGAAATTTAGGAGATAATTTTAAGTGGGAGATATAGATTTGGAAGTCATACTATTCAAGGTGATACTTGAAGTCCTGAATTTAAATGGGATCACCCAAGGATGATGTATAGAAAGAAAGATGAAAGGTTAGGGAAGGCCCTGAAAAATGCTGCCACTTAAGGCACAAAGAAACCTCTGAAAGTAGTTGAGAATAAATGTCCAAAGAAATAGGAAAAAGCAGAAGATAGTAGTATCCTAGTAGCAAAGCAAGAAGAATGTTTCTGAAATGAAATGCCACAGAGAAAACTAGAAAGAGAATGAAAAATGTGTGTTTTGGCTTTAGCAACGTAGAGGTCATTGACTATAAGAGGGGACTGCTGGTACAAATTTCAGATAATACTAAGGCGAATGCATGAGATGTGAGGAGGTGTGCACATAGAGAAAACAACTATTTCAAGATGCTTGACTATGAAAAAAATGTGACAGCTATAGTCAAGGAGGGTTTTTTGGTTAAGATTATAGACTTGCAAATGTTGAAATGAAATTGCAACATCATTTTGAGACTAGACGTTTAAGATACAGGAAATAAGTGACAAAACCCTCAAGAAGGGAGGAAGTATAGATGGGAGGCTTCAAACATCACAGAAGATGGATAAACTTTGATACTGATTCAACCTAAATTATGAAAACAAATATATGTCTATATGTGCATGCATATGTGTGTGTGTGTGTATATATTATCTATATAATCTATATAGCTATATTGTATTATATAGATATAATATATAAATAGAACATATTTCTGTATAGAAATATTCATGTATTATCTAATGTCTAGATTATCTATTTATATAGTAGATGGATATATAGTATATAATTATATAGAGAGATAAGAAATGTCTATATATAATAATCTATGTTAATATTCATATGCTATAGATTAATATTCTAATATTTCTATATAGAAATATATAAATTATATAATAGTGTATTAATTTTATATATGTAATATTTATATATGGCCTATATAAATATATAAATATCTGTATAGAAATACATTTATATAAAGATATTTATATCTTTATGTATAACATGTTAGCTCTTTATTTCTATGTAGAAATATCCGTACTACTATAGACAGAAATTTTTATATACAGATATTTCTGTATATAAATCTATATATGTAATATAGATAGATATACAGATATTTCTGCATATAGCAGAAATACCTCCACATACATATGGAGAAAGAGAGAGGTGGAGAGGGCTTGTTTTCAACATGCAGAGTTGTCATTGTTAGCCTTGTATGGTTTTCCTTGGCATTAAAGTCTTTCTGATGAACATTGCAATTGCTTGAGATTTGTAAACCCATGTTTTAGAATTTCTAATTTCCTATTTAATGTTCTCCAGGTCCTACACATAGCAGAAGTTGATGAATATTCAGAAGAGCACAGCCCTAATGTCAAAATTGCAGAGAAAGAAAAGCACACACATTTCGGAGCATAAAAGGATATAGATACCTACATTTATCTAGACTGTAAGTCCCATGAAGATAAGAACCATGCCAACTGTTCTTTTATCTATTAATTAACTTTTCAATGCTATACAGTTAAATAAGATAGTTTGATAACCATATTTATCCTCAGCTGGTATCTTGGGAGGACTGTATTCCGTAACATTCTTTACATAACAGCTGTATCATCTGAACTGATTCCTTCCAATATTAAAGCAAACCAAATAAAATATTAAGCCCTTTCTCACAACAGAGTATTCCAAGTTTCACTGTATTTCTCATTGTTTTTTATACTCTTTCTTTTTTTTCAATTAACTCCTTTCTACCTCCTGTAGTTTTCAAGTTGGACCTTTCAACATCAATTTGAAGGTTGTGACCTAGGACCACACTGAGATAACTCTTTTTCACTAGTTTGACACAGTTAAAATAGGTTCTGGCTTCAGAAAAAAAAATCAACATAATGTATGTTAGCTCTTCATTTCCTTATAATTTCTGAGATTCAAGTGATGACATCGTGCTTTATTGTCAGCTACATCAGCAGTTAGCTTTGCCAAGTGAGGTTGCTAGCTCTTCTAAATGCAAATTGAAAAGAGGGAAAAAAAAAAGGAGCAAAGCATTAGTAGGCAGCAAAATGATATGGTACATGGCCGAGGTAATAGCCTTTATTGCAAGTCACCCAGTGCTCCACAGATGGAGAGTTATCATACCAATAGTGTTCCATGTAAGACTCAATTCCCCTCGTGTTGCTCTCTCTGGACAGGGGTAAGTCTGGAGTGGGAGGTAAAGAAACCCCTCACTAAACCAACAGTAAGTATCCTTCATTAATTCCTGTGGAAGTACACACTGACCAGGCTGTAGGAATACTAGGGAGGGTGTGCCTAATATTCATTTCTTCTACCTGTGAACACTTGGCAACAAGAAAGAATCTGCAATGCCCTCTTCAGTCACAAAGGACAATATGCCTATATATCATCAAACAGTGGATATTAGAACATCTCATCTATTTTTAGAGTTTTATTTCATGTTCATAAAAACATTCCCATTTTTCTCTTCCTGAAGGGTGCTGCTTGAACTGAAACTGCCAGTGACTTTCCACATCCCTCATCCTATTTCATTACAGAAACACTCATAAAGACACAATTTTCTCCTATCAATAAATATGTTTGATGTTCCATAGAAGTTCTGTGTAATACATGCAGAACAATGGAGTCAGACTCTGGGATAAATTATTACCAAAACAAATTTCAGCGACGAGGCTGCCTCTGGATGCTCTCCTGTGGATGTGATGTGGATGCTCAGTGTGAAGGCAGGATGAACAATAAAGCCTGTGAGTAATAATCATAAATCCCGAATAGGCATTACCCTTCCTTAAGACATTTTAAAACCCTTTGAAAAAGAAGACTATAAGGTGCAATCTGCTTTTAGGGGCATTCTAATCTTTAATACACTTAGTTAAAGTGTGAAGTGGAGCAAGCCTGGGTTTGGGTGCTCCTTTGATGCAGCAGCACGCTCAGCTGGCAGCTCTGTGTGGATAGTGATGGCGTGATGGAAACACGGCGTGGGCTGTTTGTAGTGTTCTGGACAGGACCTATCATTTACTTTATTTAGGTTTATTTTTACAATATATTCCTCTTAAAGGATTCTACAGTCCTCTACCTATAAAGTAAGGCAAGTAAGCTTAGGCATCCAGTCACCCATACTGAACAGAGGCAGGGAGACCTGGCCATCTCTATAAAGTAAGAAGAGGTTTACAAGTATTATTATTTGCATATATGTTGCCTTTCACAATTTACCAGCTGTCTCAAAACACAGACTCTACATAGAAAGTATTAGAGAACAAGAATAATTTGATGTGACTTGTTTATCAGATAGGCAATAAAAAGGGACTAATGTTTTTCAAATTAGACCATTAGATCTGCTATATTCAACTCTGATTCTACCTGTTTAACACTCATTAAATATAAAATTCAGGGTGCTGACTGCCAAGATAAATAGGTTTATTTTCTGCTTTTCTTATTTTCTCACAGAAAGACACATATACCATGCAATCAAGTAGTAATTTCAGAACTAGACACTTCATGTGGAAAACGTCATGCTGAATATATCTCCACCAGCGCAGTCGAGCTAAGCCCTTAATATACAGAAGATGAAAGTTTCTTTTTTTCTCATCGTTTTGTATCATTTACATATTGTACAAATAAAATGTTACTGCATCTCAGAAGAAAAGAGATTTACTAAAATGTTTGTCAACAAAATCTCATACTAATTTGTCACTGAATTTCTGTTATGCTGCATTTCTCATGAAGATTAGTACAAGTTCAGTGAGAATTACTGAAGCCCACCGTCAGGTAAGTTCTGATAATTGCTTGGATCACAGAGAAAATTTCATAAAGTCAATTTGAAGTATTAGTAAAATATATTTATAATGCTCAAATAACGAAGATATAGTAAGGCAGGGATCATTTTTAAAGATCACCTTACCATGGTATGCATTTTACATCCTTGGTAAAGAGATAAACACTGCTCAGGAATCTCAGAACAGGGGTCTTTATTACATCTGGCAGCTCCACCAGTAATTTATTATTGCAGGTTTAAGGGAAAAGATTCTAAAATCTCAGGTAGAAAGCCATTAGTATACAGTCCCAGGTTCTAGAGATTTCATGTCATTGAGATAGGTAACCTATGCCTCCTTCAATGAAAAATCAGATAGAGATATCCAATTTGCTACTCGGCACGGTAATAGAAAATGTTAGCTTAGGCATTCAATCAGCCATACCAAATTAGGGTAAGAGACCTAGCTAAATCTGTAAAGAGAGATTTATAAATATTATTATTTGCATGTATGTTGCCTTTCACAATTTACCAACTTACTTTCACTTAACTCATTTCATATAATAATCATATTGAGGCAAGATAATATTTTTGTGCTTTTATTATTAGCATCTCCTTTGCATGAATCAAGAAACAGACATTTAAAAGAAACTGGGTGGTTCTTTCAATGTTGCACAATGAGGATGTTTTAGAAGGAGGAGTTGGTCGCTTCTTTAACTCCTGCCAATTACCGCTTTACTAACATCTACATATTATCTCCAAATGATGCTTTCTCTTTTCCAGATCCCTCATTAGAAGCCATGCTATTTGGAAGCATGCAGTATAACAACGTGTCTTTTTCCAGTATCGGCAATAATGTCCGGTACTTGACAGGCACTCATTGAAGGTTGAAACATTGAATCACTGGATAAATAAATGAGTACCTCATATCACCCCCTCTCTAGTAACACCTTTGATTATTGATTCATTTCTTACTAAATACCCAGCACTGTGTCACACCATGGGAAATAAATGATACAACAATCAATTACACGGTTACTCCTGTGTGGTACAACAGCTAGCCTGCCGCCATCTGGATGCTTGTTACAAATCCAAATTCCTGGGTTCCATCCCAGATTTGCTGAATTAGAATCTCATGTATACGGAAGCTTGAAAAGCATTGCACAATACGTTGACAATCAACTTGTAAAAACAAGTCAATGAATTTAAAAATATCACTTTCAAGGAACAGTGCTTTTTACAACTATTCTACAATATTTTTCCTGTGCAAGGTCTCTTAGATTGCACAAAACTAAAATTTTGAGGAAGTTGCAAATTAGGAACGTGTAAGTGAAAATTCAAAACTTGAAGAAAAGAGTGAGCTAATTTTGTGGGTCTGGAAACTAAAAACAAAAGCATCTGTGGGAATATGTGCTCATGAAAAGCGCTAATCCTTAGAGCAGATCAGACATGGATCTATCAATGATCTGACAGTCATCAATCAAGTGTCCTTATGTAACTATGGTTATGTAGAAAATGAAAATACTTATTTCCAGCAGTGGACAAAGCATGTCTAAATTAATTGCCATCACCTAACATTTTATTAGTTTTTTAAATTACGCTATTAACTCTGCTACTTTCCTCTCTTCTGCGGGTTACTATTTCTATTACTTTGTATTCCAGCAGCTAGTGTTTTTTTTTGTTTGGGTTTTTTTTTTTTTTTTTTAAGATGGAGTCTCACTCTGTCACCCAGGCTGGAGTGCAGTGACACTATCTTGGCTCACTTCAACCTCAGCCTCTCGGGTTCAAGCTATTCTCCTGTCTCATCCTCCCCAATAGCTGGGATTACAAGCATGCCCCACCACACCTAGCTAATTTTTTTTTTGTATTTTTAGTAGAGACAGGTTTTTGCCATGTTTGCCAGACTGGTCTCAAACCCCTAACTTCAGGTCCTCCGCCCACCTCGCCCTCCAAAAATGCTAGGATTGTAGGTGTGAGCCACCACATCCAGCTGTATTTCTGTAGCTAGTGTTTTTAACTACCATAACTATTTTGTAACTATCAAAGCCCAGCTTACTGAAACCCAGTGAATGCAGAGTTAAAAAGCACAGCTGATTTACTTTCTCAAACATATTTCAGTGGGATCTATTCAATATTAGCAAACTAAATCAGATTTCAGGAGCTTCCAAGAGTCAGTTCTCAGAGCTCTGGCCATGTTTCTTTAAGGTCAGTTGTTACAAATTAACAGAATAGATTCTTGAGGGAAACGCAGGGATTTTAGAGTCAAATGAGTTGGGAGTTACCTGTTGGTTAACAGCAATGTGGCCGTTGGTTACTTATTAAGTGTGCTTCTCTCTAACATTTGGTCAACACGACATTAACGAATTATTGCAAGGAAGACAAATACTTGCCTTGTCCTGCTGATTTACAGGGCCAAAAATCATCACTGTTGTTAAATGACTCTTAAATCCATAGAGATGACTTTTATGCTTAGAGGGGAAATCAAATTATTTGAAGTCACCAAGTTGGTAAAGTGCGTAAATAGCGCTTGGACGTGCCTTTACCCAGTCTTTATCCGGTTTTGTTTCCACTGTATGACGTCTCCTTCTAAAGTTGGAGGTGCATCTCAGTGGGAATATAGACAGTACACACAAGGCCAGGAGAGTGTGGACATGGGCAAGGGAGCAGAAGCACCCGCTGGATGGCAGAGATTCCAGGTAGAACAAGAAGGCCTGTTAGCTGGTGTCCGAGGTGCTGCCCGAATGTGAATACCCAATAGCTGCTTATAGCCTGGAGCATCCTGTTAGAGTGGCTAGGAGTAGGCTTCGGCATTATATTAATAGTACCAGCAGCTGTTTGGGAGCTTCTGTCTGTTCTTAACCATACACAGCTCCAACATCCTGTTTGGACCCTACCACCCACCAGCCCCTCTGAATTACAGTTAAGTGATTTTCTGACCAAACATTGCTCCTCATTTTTTTTTTTTTTTGGTAGAGTGAGGGGAGGATGGGACTTAAAATAAAAACCAAAGGAAATGGGAAAACCTAAGGGCTCAAAGTCTGTGATAGTACAAATGGTATGGGTCATAACAAGGGAATTATGAGGCCATTTTGGGACTTCTCTTCACATGCAACAAGAAGGGACACTTTATTTGAAGGACCAGCAAAGTAAAGAACAGTTAATTGGAGAAAGAATGGAGGCAATTATAACATGTCTCTGGATTGTTTAGGGAACAAGCTCCCTGGCAGACTATTGGTAAAGATTTTTCTCTAGAGCGGGAGTCAACAGACTTTATCTGTAAGGGCTAGACAATAAATAGTTTTGTTCTTGCAGGCCATAAACTTTTGCTGCAACTACTGAGTTCTGCCTTTGTAGCACAAAAACAGCAATCAACAATAGGTAAGTGAAAGAGCACGGTTGAGTTTCAATTGGACTTTACGTGCAAAACCAGGCAAAGAATTGGATTAGGTCTATAAGCCACAGTTTACCAACTTGTGGTCTAGAATAAAAAAGTTTAACATAAGAAAACATCCGGGATGTTTCCAGCACCACTCTCCACTAGCCAGAGCAGTTGACTGATTTTTATCCACTTTCATATAACTCAGAAAATCTCTGCAGGTGGTAGTGCTGTGCTTCAGTGTGGGTAGGGTGCTAATAGTAATGACTATTTTTATAATGACGCTTGCAAAGCAGACTAAAAGTTAAGGCTCTGTCTGATTTTATACCCCACCGTTTCTCAGCACCCAGCATGCTGCCTAACAAGTCACAGGATTTAATAAATTTGTAATAAAGAAAATCCATTAATGTACGTGTAAATTCTTACTTCAGAACTACTGGAGGAAAATCAATCTAAAATGGCTTCAAATATAGAAACCTGTGTTGGCACTTTTAGTAGAATGATTTGATTAAAGATGGAAAAAGAAGAGGAAGGAAGGAAGAAAGGAAGGGAGGGAGAAAAGGAAAGAGAGAGAGAAAGAAGAAAACCTGATTTTTCTTAATCACAGAGTCAGGTATGTTTTAATTCATTGATGAGAACTGAGTAGTTATGACACTTAAGTACCATACATATAATATTTAATCTAAAACTAAAGCAGATCTCCCTGAGGTAGGGTTAAGGTTACCCATTGTAGAGATAAGAACAAATTTTCAGAGTTAAAATGAAATGGCTTGCCCCAGATTAACAATCCATATAAACACAAATATAGACATTCTTACTCCAAATCTGTTTTTTTCACTGAGATAACATACTATACAATCAAGTGAAAGGAGATGAAGGAAAAATGGGAGAAGCAAGTTAAATGACACAAAATTGTCAACATGAAATATTAATTTAATATGAATTTCAAGATAATTTAGAAATAGCATAAGACAGACTGTGAGCTTTCCCAAATTCAAGGAAATTTAAATTCTTTCTCAGGCCCTGCATGATGGCTCATGCATGTAATCCCCACATTTAAGGATGCCAAGACAGGCAGATCACTTGAGGCCAGGAGTTCGAGACCAGCCTGGCCAACATGGCGAAACCCTGTCTCTACCAAAAACTACAAAAATTAGCTGGGGGTGCATCTGTAGTCCCAGCTACTGGGGAGGCTAAGGCAGGAAAATCGCTTGAACCTGGCAAGCGAAGGTTGCAGTGAGCTGAGGTCAGGCCACTTCACTCCAGCCTGGATGACAGTGTGAGACCCTGTCTCAAAAAAATCTCTTTTGCCGATGCAATACCAAAGTCCGTGGTAGATGCTTAGTCAATCTCCTGCTTGATTTGTGTGTATTCAATTTGTTTGTCATCTATGTTAATAATGTATTACTTTGCTGTAATGAGAGAGCTAGAGATCAATGAATCAATTTGAATCCACTTGATGGGATTTCTCTCTAAAAAGTAACTACAGTTTTATAGCAGTAGAACTTCACAGCATTTTCCCTTCTTCTCTGTAATGTGGGGCTGGAGGGTCAGGTAAAAATAAAGTGTAAGACAAACTCTATTTTAACAAATAACACTTAAATTGCTTTGTACAACAGTTGAATAGCTGAATTCTTTCTATTTTTTCTAATAGAGACGACAGGAGATAGTCGCAGAGGGAGAGAGCTTTCCCAGAAAGGTTAGCATGGTTTCAAAATGTGAAGTCATTTGAGATCAGATCTTCCCCAATGGTTCTGAAGTATGAATTTGCATGTATGTGAATGACTTTCCTTTATTACAAATTCATTACATTCTGTGACTTGTTAAGCACTATGCTAGGTGCTGAGAAACAGCATGGTATAACAGAGATTAGAGAAGTTAGAGAAAAAGTATACGTTAGAGAGAGGGAAGTAACCAAAACTTTTATTTTACAACGTATGATTTTTTTAAGTGGCACATTAATTTACTCAAGAAAGTTGGATATTCTTTAACAACTACTTCAAAAATATGATAAACGAATATTTGCATATTTACATTTAACATGTCATTTGTTTTGGCTAGTTTTCCCACTTCCATTGTTTCTCACAAATTTGCATCCTAAAATCTTAATCATTAGTTATCTCTCATTATGATACCATATAAATGTAGGCTTTAGCTGACACTACTTCTTAATTTTTCTCCTTCCTGGGGCCCCATTTGCTCTCTCCAATCACCTCACCCATGACACAGGTGTGGTGACTCCTACGTCCATGGCCCACTCTGAGGACTCTCTCAAAGAGTTCAAGAGTCAAAACTCACTCTAGTTTTGCTCTTGCCATGGCTTATTCCATATCCTACCATCTCCCAGTTTCTCTGTTTTTTGTTCCCCATTTCTGTTGCCACTTTTGACATCTCCCCATATATCTTCAGAATCCATTCTGATGATTTCTCAGTTGCTACATCTCTTCCACTTCTTAGCTTGCCACTGGTCTCTAGCGTCTGCACACAGCTACTACACAGTTCCTAGAACAGCTCAAATCCTTCCACTTCCCTGGGCAAAAGCTTTATTATTCCAAAGATATTTTAGATTTAAAAACTCTTAAACACAGAAAATAACTAAAAATTACTATTTTCATTTTTTAAGTAGGATGAAGTTAAATTTTATTTGTATAGCATATGACAAAATGAAGCAATTCAGAAAGGTCCGAGATAATCAGCCATGCATGCCAACATTATCCTTAGTTATCTTCAAAACAGAGAATCTATGTATAAATAGTCATAAGGTAGTCATTCATCCATGTATTTTAAATAATTTTGAGGTGGCTTATAATAAAAGCATAGGGAGGGAATGCAAGACCATTAGTCCAAAAATTAAGAAAAAAAAATCAAATTGTAAAAGGTGAAGATGGGGAAATTAAGCAGAAAAACATCTATGAAATAACGTTCAATTAATCTCCTACCTGAAGAAAAAAGGCTTGACTATCAACCAAAAGATTGACAAATAAATGTATATTTATGTTCTACGTTTAAAGGATATTCTTGTTTATGTGTATCTACTATTTTATAATTTCCATGCTTTTCAGAAATTTCAATTAACCAACCAATAAGATTCCAATTGTGAAAACAAGAGGGTAACCAGTGCATTGAGAAGGGATGAGGGGGGAAAATAGTAGCATAAAACTTAGTTCCAAGCAGAAATGGATACACTGTGTAGCTAATAAAGCTTACGCTTCAAAGCCCTGAACTTTGATGAGGCTCTTCCGCAGCCGTGTACCTAATTTTGTATTTACAACCCTTAAAAATTGTACTTTGAAATTCTGGGGTACATGAGCAGAATGTGCAGGTTACATAGGTATACACGTGCCATGGAGGTGTGCTGCATCCATCTCCCCGTCATCCACATTTTCTTTAGAAATATTGAAAGAAGCAGAAGTTCCCAATTCCTACCTCCTTCTTAGCAATCTTAAAAGGCAAGTCCTAATGACTATTTATTAACTATCTTCTCAGGTTTTTCCATGGTTACATAATCTCAATAGCTCTATGAAATTGCTATACGTTTTTATAGGAACAAAATCATTATATATATCTATATATCGCTTGAGGCCAGGAGTTCAAGACCAGCCTGGCCAACATGGTGAAACCCCATCTCTACCAAAAAATACAAAAATTAGCAGGGGTGCATGTATATAATGATATATGCACCCCTGGCTAATGATTATATGTGTGTGTGTGTGTGTATATATATATATATAAATATAATATATAATGATTTATATATAGAGTTCTGTGGATATATAACACTTTATGCATATATATATATGTATGTGTGTATATTTATTATACTTTGGATATTTATTTAGTTATTTAACTATATATATCATTCTGATAAACCACTCGAAGTGCCACTTCCTTTATTTCAGGACTGTTTTCTTCATTCTTCTAATAGCAAGTGTGTCTTCTTCCAGAGGCCAGAAAACTCTCTTTGAATCTTTATTATTGCATGTATAACAGGATGTGGACTGGAATTTGGGGATATTTTTAGACTTGTGGCTAAGACCTAGAGCTGAGAAATTAAATTCACAAAATACTTCACTTTAAAGTTCCTACACCCACCAGCCCTGAGGGGCATCCTATTCTGCACTAGAATTACTGAGAAGCGACAGATAAGAGAACTGGGTCTAACAGAAACCAACAACAAACTCTCTACTGCTGTCTCTATCCCTATGCCAGTGGATGGAAGACGGTAGAGAGAGAGGAAAATGCCTTTTGGGGAAAGGAATGGGTTGTTTCCCTTCTGAATTCAAACCGTTAGAGACAGATGATTAAAAAGAATTACCCAAAACTACACTGAGAGCTTACAAGGAGGAGGAAACAGCACTGTATGTCACAGTGGGTATCTGCTTAGGCAGTGATCTTGGCTCCTTATGTAGCAAGAGAGTAGGGAACATGAGAATAGGTGAGGCTGGACAAAGTGAAAAACTTCCCGAAGGGAAAAGTTTAAGGCACCAGCCTCCCTTTGTTTCCAGCTTTTGAAAAGCAAGGACTGGTGCCGAGTGTGTCCCTGGATCTGAGAGTTACGCTAGGAGGAGGCCGAGATTTGGAAATACAGGTTTCCCGAGACCACCACAAGGAAAAGGATTACATGGAAACACATGCATAAGGGGAGATGCGCCAGCACAAGTTCAGCCAGAAGTAGTGGCCAGGTGTTTTACAGGACTCACAAATACTGAAGTTTGCTGAGTGAAGATAAGCTCTTCTTTATGGGGATAGGTTGGAGGTTGCCACCATTTTCATTTAGGTCACAGACAACAGGCCAGGTGTTAGTTTTATATAGCAAAGAAAAAGAATTGATCTTTTCCAGTTACCTAAAAAGAGACTTACTCTTTTTCTGATTTTCCCTTTCATTAACTTAAAAGAGACGGCAAGGAAAGGATGGTTTCTAAGATCCAACCAATGCCCCACTTTTCCTTCGCCTTTTACTTCGAGTCCCCGAGGGTACAGCACTAGCCTGAAGTGAGGGAAGGGAAGGAAAGGAGATAAGAATTGACTTTGAAATTGTAAATTGAACTGGAATTAGGCTTAAATACTTGAATAAAAACTTTTATTAACCCAAATTGGGGACAACTTGTGAAATTTGAGTAAAATGCCATTCAAAAAGCTGTTGAAAAAGAGGGGGGTCAGTACACAAAATCTGGGAGGAAAATAGTGACTGGAAGATAAAGATATTCCATGCTCACACTCCAAATAGTAGACACTGTCAATAAATTGATTTTACAATATTCACATATTAAATTTTATTACATTTATTTAAATAAGCTTCTGATGCTACAAATAAGACTGTAAACTTTTTAGGGTCAGGAATTAGATGTTATACAATATTTCCCAGGACCTAGAATGTACTTATATATAAAAGATGTTCAATAAATATTTGTCAATTAAAACGTAGGAATTAAACTGGAGTAAATTAGAAAACAATTAAAGAGGATAAAATACAGGAATAATGGATGCGAAGTATGTAAATCCCTTTCAGTTTCAATGCCTTTAATGAAAGGGGCAGCCAACTATAAAGAAGCAGACATGACTCTGTTATTTAAAAGCAATAAAGACTGTTACAAAAGATCAAGAGCAGAGCATTTGTAATCACATCGACAAGGATTTAATCCTCAGTTCTATTTCTTAGCTGTGTAGTCCTTAGACAAGTACCTCATGCATTAAAAAAAAAAAAAGAGTAAGGTCTGGTTGGGCTATAAGCGTTCTTGTTACTCCCAGGTATAAAACTCTACAAACTATGAAAATATTCAGCAGGATACAGCTGAAGGAATGATTACATCACAGTCCTTATAATCTATATCAATCGTTTCATTTGACATGCGCATACAGCCACAAGTTATTCTTTCAAATGTTAAATTTGACTCATTTGGGTAAAAGCAAGCTGTACGTTTTCCTTGGTTCACTGAGGTTTTGAAGCAGCACTTTTTATACAAAGTATACGGCCTTTTTTCTTATTTTCTAAACATAGTCTGTAAGATTCAGCAGGTTTCAGAGTTGTATTATGAAAGAAAATACAAGTCAAGGAGGTTCAGCCTCATCCTTCACCCGGCGTAGACACAAACCATGTCAGGTAACATAGGCAAAGGAGCAAGTTGCCATCTTTATATTCTAAGTGCATCTTCTCCTGTCAGTATTGATGATCTTAGACACAGCGACGAATAAAAACAACTCTCTAAAATTAGCAGGAAGCATCTTCCTACAATAGAAAAACAATCGGAGCCTCATTTACACTACAAGCACAAATAACCTGATTCAGTCACTCGCTGGGCAGTTATTTTTATTATTAGAAAATATAAGCAGTTAGAAAAGATAAATCATCACATGTCAATAAAGAATTAGTGCTGACACTAATTCTAAGAAGCTCACCACATGATATAAAAAGTAAGGTTTATAATAGAAAAAGAGTTTAACAATAAAGTGAATTCCTCAAAACATGGCAAATCATTCTAATACAAAAGAAACTAGGAACAAACGAGCATAACAGAAAAGAGTTCATAATATGTCCACATGAAAACTGGTATATGTATGTTCACAGCAGCATTATTCACAATAGTCACAAAGTGGAAACAAACCATGTGTCCACGAACTGGTGAATGGATAACCTGTTGACTATCCAGATGATGGAATATTATACAATCATCAAAAGTGATGAAGTATGAATACAGTCTATGTTACAACATGGACAAACTTTGTAAACATTATACTATGAAAACAAAACCAGACACAATAGGCTACATACATATGATTCATGTAAATGTTTCCATTTATATGAAATGTCCAGATAGGCAAATCTTTAGGGGTAGAAAGAAGATTACTGATTGCCAGAGTTAGGGAGGAGAAAATGAAAAGTGACTTTTAATCATGATTTTGGTTGGGAGGGGATATTTAAAATGTTTCCAAGTTAGATAGTGGTGATGATCGTACAATCTTGTAAATATATTAAAACAACTAAATTGTTCACTTGCAAACGGTACACTTCATGGTGTGTACATTTTCTTCTCAAAAAAGTTATATATTTTTAAAAGTAAAAAAAAAGAGAGAGAGAAGGTTAAAATGTTGCCTTGATTCATTTTTTGCTTTGACACACCTTTTATGTAAGACAAAAACCCTGACCTCAAGAATTATACCAGGTGGCTCAATAGGAGGCCTGACAAACTATACAATAAATGAGACAGTTCCATAGGTATAAATACAGATAAAGATGTAACTGTTGCACTATGGGAGGTAAGAATGATTTGGAAGACTTCCCAGAGGATGTATTTTGAGCAAGTGTTAATGAATCAGGAAGAACCGTTAGGTTTGAATGAAGAGAGAGATTTCATGAAGAAGGAATAGTAAGATCTAAGAAACAGAACGTCCTTGGGAAACATTATGCTAAATGGGAAGGTATGAGACAAAAAAGATGAAATTAGAAAGAGAAGCTGGCTAGGCACGGTGGATCACGCCTACAATCCCAGCACTTTGCAGATCACTTGAGGTCAGGAGTTCAACACCAGCTTGGCCAACATGGAGAAACCCCATCTTTACGAACAATACAAAAATTAGCCAGGTGTGGTAGTGGGCACCTGTATTCCCAGCTACTTGCGAGACTGAAGCAGGAGAAACACTTGAACCTGGGAGGCAGAGGTTGGAGTGAGCTGAGATCGCACTGCTGCACTCCAACCTGGGCGAGAGAGTGAGACTCTGTCTCGGGGACACACATACATACATACAGAGAAGTGGGTAGGGAAATTAAAGTTGACACTTGCTGAGGAATTTGAAGTGTAGCTTATAGACTGTAGGGAGTCACCAAATATCAAAAAGTTTAAATGACTTCCAACATCTAGGCACGTTTTCAAAATAACACATATATTAATTCCTTGCATTGCCACCGCATATAGAATCTAGATGTAAGGTTAAAAGTGATTATAGCAGATATTATTTATTTATAGCTATCATAAGCAAGGAGTCTAAGTGGGAGAGAGTTCTGGCTCACTCTCTCTGCTCAATCTGATTAATCTTATTATTCATGTTCTAAGGAAAGTCATAATTAAAAATATTTCCTAAAGGTTGTAGGTTACCCCATGTATGTATATTTACAGGGTAAGGCTCAATGAATGTAGAACAGGAGAAAATCTCCTACACTAATCACAAATATTTTTTTCTTTTTTAGTAAAATCATCTGCTTAAAATTTAGAAAGTTCATTTCCTTGAAGACTATTTCAGGATAAGGCGATGTCTTTTCCAGTGCAAATCATTAACATAAATAGATTGTATATTCATGCAGTATATCTTGCTTAAACAACCACATGTATGGAAATCACAAGTTGAATTAGAAGTCTATGTGATTAACTTCTCCCTTTTATGATACTGCTGCCAAGGTGGGGGGAAAAAACATGTTACCTGAATATGAACTTTTATGAGATAGAGATCACATATCAGATCTTAATTCTTTTTACTTTTACTTTAAAAATGGTATTTATTACTAGATAGCAATATGTTCATCTTGACAAAAGCAGCTTCAATTGTGTGGCCACAAATCCTACATCATCATAAAGGGATGATATTCCTTACCAAATTATTGTATGCCAAAATTCTGTTCTAATATGCATGTATCAGAAATGTTGGTGGATATACTGAAATTACTCTAAACATTACAGTACTTAAAAACACCTAATGTGGCATTTGGTAAATAATAATTCATCAATAAATGTTAATTTCTTTTCTTTTCCTGATTCTTTTTTTTTTCTTTTTTGAGATGGACTCTTGCTTTGTCATCCAGGCTGGAGTGCAGTGCTGCAATCTTGGCTCACTGCAACCTCTGCCTCCTGGGTTCAAGTGATTCTCCTGCCTCAGCCTCCCAAGTGGCTGGGACCACCAGCACATGCCAACACACCCAGCTAATTTTTTTGTTTTTAGTAGACACAGGGTTCCACCATACTGGCCAAACTGGTCTCAAACTCCTGACCTTGTGATCCACCCACCTCGGCCTCCCAGAGTGCTGGGATTACATGTATGAGCCACTGTGCCCAGCCTGTTTTCCTGATTTCTTAAAAGAAATAATATGGGGAAGAAGTGGTCATTGTTTATATTAACTGCAATGCTTGAAGTATCAGTGCAAGAAGGCTGAAGCAATAAATGAGTGCAACGACAAAAAATAATTTATACAATACATGAGATTGTGTGTTTCTGCTACTGCTAATTGAACAGTTTGCTGATTATTTACAATCCACATAATTGCTTCTACCATAAGAGGAAGGAAATAAATGCTTGATCACATCTTTACCAGATAAAATTCTTGTTCTATACAACCACCAAAATATGAACACGAAATAAAATGATACCTTTCTCAGCAGTTTCTATCTTGTCAGAAGATAAATCCAAGAAGCAGTCAATTCTAAAAGCTCAAAAATCATGATATCTTATTTGAGTAGATTTCTGTGCATACTATACATATACTTTCATTTGAATGGGTGTAGAGTTAAGCATATAACATCCCACTGTGTTAATGGGAACTCTAAGCACCAGTTCCCACAGAGCAGGGATTACAAGTTACTTTTATGTTGAGCACTTGTGCTATTTTAAATAATAGCTACATTGTGGGATAACCAGTCAGAGGGGTAAGACATATGTGTAAAGCTGTAGGATACAAAGAAGAGATTTAAGATAAAACAAAGATATGTGAAACACGAATGGATGGATTAGATGTTCAACAATATCTTGAGTGAATGGTATTTAGTGTCTGAGCAAGAGGACATATTCATATTCTTACTGTCTTTAAATGGATTAGACCAGTAAAATGGTGTCCATCTATCTATGGCTAAGAAGGACATCTGTAGCCACACAAATTGGAATAAGCCTATAAAGCTTTTTCTTTTTTTCTTTTTTAAGACATAAGATCATCGATAGAAAATAAAGAAAAATCCTTATGTCTGAGGGAGGTATGCTTTTAAAGTCCACTGAGAGCATACTGTGTGTTATCTTTTGGCCTTCCAAGAATTTGACAGTGGAAGAATCTGCTGAATGATTAAATCCCATGTGTCCAACTTGGAAGCCTTTTGCTTCAGGGTAGGTAGCCTATTCCTCCCGTACCAAGTGGCTCCCAAACTTTATCATAAGGTCCAGTGCTTCCTATAGAAATAGCTGCTGGCTAGACACTTAATGATTTCACATGGACCAAGAATGATTGGTCACAAAGTTTCATTCAATTCTGGGGACTGTGATGAGCTGTCTGGGTTATGCTTTTATAGCTGAAGAAAGCAGTGCTCAGATTTCGGAACCACTGACAGATTTAAGGAGAGCAAATACAGTACTTCTGTAACCTGTTAGCCTTGTTGTCATTCCTTTCCTGATACTCTGTTACTTCTTTCCCGATACTCTGTTAGAGTCTCAACATGCACCATTTCCCTGGACTACCAGTTACTCCAGCAAGCCTGAAACCCAGAAGTCATTGTCAGTATCACCTATTTCCTTGCTTCCTGAAACACTCCCTCAAACCATCTCAAATCTTGTCAAGTTTTCCTTATAAATAAATGTCCTATCAATCTACTTCTCTACATTTTTACTACCAATACCTAAGTCAAAGTATTATCCTTCACCTGGGAAAATTCTTTTCTCCCAGAGTTTCATTTACAGAAGGAAAAAAAAAAGATATTGCAATGACTCTCCCCTGTTCTTAGGAAAAAGATACAAAACTCTTCACCCATATATGTAAGGCTTTCTCCAGCTTCATCTAAATGCAAAGACCCATTGCTCACTCAGCCAAAGTCCCACCACACTTTTTCAGATTCTTCATTTGCTCAGTTTTCTCCAGCCACAGGATATTTTTCACATGCTCTTCTCTTGACCTAAAATACTTTTTTGCCTACTTCTCACTCATTCAAATCCTGCTTATTTTCTTTCATTTCTGCTTAAGCCTCCTCACGAAAATCTTTCCCCACACTGCATGTATGCCCACAGTAGAGACTTTCAAACAGTATGTAGGACTTTTTGCATTGTTTACATTTGTAATTTTACATTAGCTTCTTTGATTTATTAAGTAATGTCTGTAGCAGACATTTTGGTTGATTTTCAACATCCACATAAAATTAGATAATTAGTTTAGATCAAGCATAGACATTCCTTCACCTTTTCCCAATGACAGATTCAAATACATAGATATAGATGTAGATATTTTCCCAATGACAGATTCAAATATATACATATAGATGTAGATAGTTGTACAGATATTGATATAGATATATACATATACACAGCCTCAACTTAGGTCCCTGGCCCTCATCCCTGAGGCCCTTGGCACTCTGGGCCTCTATAGGAGGGAATACCTCAAAGTTCCTCAAAATATCTTCAGGGTCCTTCTCCTACTGTCTTGATAAAGAGTATCAGGCTTCCTTCTATCCATACTAATCTATGTATCAAACCTTTGGTTTTCTCCCCTCAAAATACTTTTTTATTCTTTACATGGCCAGGTTGAAAATATCCCAAATCTTCTTATTTTGCTTCCCTTTTAATTATGAATTGCATCCTGATATCATTTCTCTCTTTTCACATTTTGCAATAAGCAGTCCTGAGTAGCCACACAGCATCCTAAACACTGCTTCTAGCGATCTCTTCTGCCAAATATCCTGGTTCATCACTCTTAAGTTCCGCCTTCCACAAAATCCTAGGACATGGATGTAATTCATCCAAGTTCTTTGCCACTTTATAACCAGAATGATCCTTTCTCCAGTTTTAAATATCCTTGTTCCTCATTTCTGTGTAAAACCTCATCAGAAAAGTCTTCACTGTCATGACCACTTAAGTAATGTCTAAGAAGACTGAGGCTTTTCTTATACCTTTTCTCTTCTTCTGAGCTCTCACCATAATGCTCCATTCATAGCATTAGGGAAGTGAATTCTTCCAGCATTCACTTCAAAACTCTTCCAGCCTCTACCCATTACCTAGTGTCAAAGCCACGCCTATATTTTTAGGTATTTGTTAAGGCAACACCTCACTTCTCTGGTATCAACTTCTGTCTTAGTGTGTTTGTGCTACTATAACAGATTACCAGAGACTAATTCATAGACAATAGGCATTCCTCACAGTTCTGGAGGCTGGGAAGTCCAAGATCAAAGCACTAGCAGATTTGGTGTCTGGTGATACTCTGGTCCTGGCTTCTGAAATGTTGCTGTGAATGCCGCATCCTCCAGAAGGGAGGAATGCTATGTCTTCACATTGTAGAAGGTGAAAGGGTAGAACGCACAAAACTCTCTTTCAAACTCCTTCATAATGGCAGAAATACATGCCACTCTGCCCTCAACACCGAAACAGTTCCCAAAAGGCCCCACCTCCCAATACTGTTGCATTTGGAATTAAATTTCCAACATATACATTTTGGAGGACTAATTCAAACCACAGCAAATCTCAAATTCTTTCCAACATCTGAATTAATAGTTTTATGAGTTAATAATTAGTAAACCACTTTGATTTGGGATCTGCAAGCAACAGCAGCCTAACTTATTGTATTAATATTATCTATCTCAGTCTTAGATTTTAAGCTCCATGAGAGCAGACCCTAGGATTGTTTCTACTCATCATTTTAGTGCTAACACCTAGTTCAGTGCCTATTTTATAGTTTGTGTTCATTAAATATTTACTGAGTGAATGAGTCAACAGATGAATACCCAACATTTTCTGAAACAACTCCTTTGAATATTGATTGTTTCCCCTTTAGCTTTGGATTATTCTTATCATCTACGTGGTCAGTTACTTCTGTATCTCAAAAGGCATAGTTTCACTCCGGCCATTTCCCTGTTAGCAGGCTATGTTTATATTAATACCTCCAAAATATGACATTTAGTACTATGCAAAATTGTTCAGATATTCTCCTCCCAGGTAGATAATAATAGTTATATTGTTTCTGTCATTCTATAAAGGTCAATGATTTTATAAATAAAACTGCATATGAGACTTATTCTGAAGCTTTTGAAAACCACATATACTTTCAGGTCTTCCAAAATTATGGGGTGATAGGTATGGTATGGTTGACACACAGGCATATTCACATTTTGGTGCTCCATCAAGTAATTCCGATGTGCTTTCAGGGATTATATTCGTTGTTTCACATACTAAATTTCTGTTAATTCTGCTTAAGTTTGCATTAACATTTTGGTGATCATATATTAACTATCCTAAATTCATTATAGCTTAAAGAACATTAGTATTTCTTCAAAAATGGACAGATTATAGGAAAAAGAAAATATAGGCTTTGTTCTGTAGAGTATGGGGAATCAATTATTTGATGATAGAAACATCTAAGAGGTAAATTTTGTTCAACTATAAGGACAAAGGCATTTCAACAGTTTGTTTCCTCTTTCCTTGTTAACTTAACCTTGATTTCTTCTTAGAGACCCATACTAAAACTTTCAGCCCATGTGGGATGAGTAGACATGAATCAATCCTTGATTCAAGAGCAGATAGGTGGTGTTGGTCAAAATAAATCAGAGTACCCCATTCTTCTCACCAGAAGTGATGAGCTCTTGGCATGCACATAATCTAAATATGGCCAATGAGGTGCAATGGATTTTTGCTTGAAATGCTTAAGCAATGACTGGCACTCTTTCCTACAATTTTTGAAGCTAAGCCAATATAAGATCCCAGGGCTGGTGCAATCATTTTATGAATTTAGGGAGAAACCCTGTCTGAAAGCAGTGAGGCAGAACTGAGAGAGGAACAAGGGCCTGATGACATTGTTTTCTTATCTTTATATTCTGCCATGCCAGAAGCCTCTGAACTTTTCATTTAGTTGAGGCAATAAATCACTATTTCGCTCAAGACAGGTTAGATCAGGTTTTCCGTCACTTAGAGCAGAGTCATAACTGATAAAATGTGGAAGAACTTTTAAATATATATTCACACAGAAGGTAAGACTGTAAGTATGAAGTTTCTAATCATCATCAGAATTTTTATGCAGGAGTTAATTACTTGAAACTAATATTTTTAAATGGACCAATCATCAGAATGGCAATTGGTCTTGATGACATTTATAGGGCTGGGAAGTAGAGGGGTGACCCCAGGAAGCAGTAAGTCAAAAAGGAGAGAGAAATGAATCTTAACTGGGTACCTTTTGGCTGTAGGCCATCTGTCCAATCCTGTTATTGCTAAGAGGACATTGTAAATAATGGATACTTAAGGCAAGCACATTATATGCCAAGCACTGCAGGCACTAACTGATTTAAATTGAATAATCTGTTCAGAGTCAACTTAAGATCAAATCCAACTGGCTTACCGCCAAAATAGATCTACGTGCCTAACAGGTAGTGATACCTCATATTGGCAATGCTGGTTCAGCAGAAATTACTAATGATTTTGGCAGTCAACAAGCTCCATGAGGTAATAATGAAAGCTATGGCTTTAAATAGCTCAATGGAAAAATTCATTGGGGCAGAAGGGAATTGCAGTGGGCTTTCTGAACTATTCTGTTGATGCTGCTGAGCAAATATAGCTCCTTCAGTTGTTTTCATTTCATCAAAATCATGATACTCTTGAGTGTTGGCAAGGAAATATCAGGTAATGAGAAAGCAGTGAACATGCCTTTCATCAGCTGAAAATCTTTAATTGTAATTGCAGCATGTAATGGTGTAATTAGTTGTCTAAGTGACAGGATAGGCTCAAATCTTTGCTAGCATTTTGAAAAAAGAGCATTATGTTTCCACAACCCTTTCTTCAAATGAGATGATGAGCAGGCAAACAGAAGTAAGGGATTCATTTTCGACCCCATGAACTGAGCGCACTCCCCACCAGAAATGAAAAGAGGCTATAGGAAAGTACTATACTGTGGCAGGCCAGGTCTCACTAACACAGGCCTCCGTAACAACTGTTTCAGTACTCGCTGAGTGGTGAAGTGAAATATTAAAAGCCAGTGCCCTTATACAAAGGCTGGGATGTAACAAAAGCCCACCAGGAGTTTTGCCTAGGCCGATCGAATTTTAAACAACTCAAGGAATGACATTTGTACCCTAAATCTTAGACAGAATCTTGCAAAACAGATATTATTATGTCCATTTTGCATATAAGGCAATTGGAACTCAGAGAAACTGAGAATGTATTTAGTGTCCCACAGCTAGGATGTTACAAGAAAAGGGCTGTAATTTGCACCTAGTGCAAAATCTGTCTGTCAATTTTCAAAGTTCTTTAAACAGGATACCTTCAACTGTCTTTAAACCTTTAGAAAGCCAGTTCTAAAATTTCTCTACGTACACGAAGTGTAGAAAAGCTTGCTAAAATGTGGGTTCCCATGAGCACATACATGTGCATAACAAAGGGAGAGAGAGAGAGATCTGAAAATTTGAGTTGGTGGATTAAGAATGCAGCTATGAAATTTGCAATTTAAACTAATTCCTCAGGGAATCTTGAGGCAGGTATTTCTCAGACCACACAGTCTAGAATGCCTTTTGCAAAATCCTGTTATGACAGAAGTCTAGAGATTTTTATACAGGGAAATCATACAATGAGGCCTCTAATGGAATCTTGATGACAAGGTGCAACATGTAAAAAGACAGCCTTATACTTAATCAGAACCAGTTGCGTAGAAAGCCCTAGGCTTTTCAAAGTTACATTAAAAAAAGAACATAGGGTCTCAATCACTAAACTCAAATTGGATTTGTAACTCCAGGACTGTTAGAACAACAGCTTTTTCATCTGTACCTGTTATGGTGGAGATGACTCTAGAATGAGCAGGTTGAATCCAAGAAAGTATTTTTCTTCATGAAGGAAACAAATAGTGCTCTAGGCAACTGTGGGTGATGGATGTGATAGCGGATCCTTTCTTAGCATCCTCGCCTGATAAAATTAATCCATCCTCACTTTTAAACATATTATAGAAAATGGAAAGGAGAATCAAACTAACAGAATCTATTTTTCTAAATTAAAAAGCCTGAAAAAGCCCTGCTTCCTTTGTCTATCATAATGATATCACTGGATCACTGCCAAATCAGAAGCTATATGAATGATTGTTCTTAGATAATAGTTCCTTTTAGTAAAATATAAAGCTGCTTTTCCCAATACTCATATCATGAGTTTCCAAACATAATAAATCCTAGTTTTCTAAAAAGATTTTTTTTTGGGGGGGAACTAATTTTGCCTTAATTTTAACCATCGTCTGCTAAAGAATTATGTCAGTTATACTCTTAGGCATTTCAATATTCAACTATTGCCACTGTATAAATTCTACGGTTTGCTTAGTAATCTTGCCAACGTCATTAATTTTAAAGGAAAAATTTATACATTGTAAAGGTATGCTTTTCAAAAAGCAGGTCCCCCAAAGATTTTTTTTGTGCGTGTATAACTATAAGTATTCTACTTTATTCAAGGTATAAAAAAGTGTTTTTGATAATTACATTTATTCATAAACACATTTATACAGATCTCTTTGTGACAGCAGCAAGTATGCATTGTTGTAGCCTTATACAACTCTCTCGACATTTTGGATTTCCCTTGTGCAGGAAATGGGGAGGTTTCAAGTGGTGAAAGCAGGATGGAACTGGGAGGAAAAGAGACAGGAATCAGAACAGCAAGGCTTTTTTGGTTCTCTGGGCTTCTCAGTTGATTTAATGCAGCAGAAATCAGATAACCAGTATTCTCAATCATGACAATCGTATGACCTCTGTCTCCATGCTTACTTTGTTTTAGTCTCAGAACTATTATTTTCAAATTATTTTGTCTGAATAAAGATTTCCATGATATTTAAAAAATGATCCTCTAATCAACTAAGGTCGGGAGTTCAAGACCAGCCTGACCAACATGGAGAAACCCTGTCTCTACTAAAAATACCAAAAAAAAAAAAAAAAAAAAAAAATAGATGGGCATGGTGGCGCATGCCTTAAATCCCAGCTACTCAGGAGGCTGAGGCAGGAGAATCGTTTGAACCCGGGAGGCAGTGGTTTCAGTGAGCCGAGATCACGCCATTGCACCCTAGCCTGGGCAACAAGAACAAAACTCCGTTTCAAAAAAAAAAAAAAAAAAGATCATCTCTATCACCCATCTCAACTATGAAGTAATGAAAACAACAAATAGAGCTTTCTGTGAGAAAACCTGGATTTGAATATTGACATTAATACAGACAGGAGGCAGAAAAATACTGGGTAAAAGTGGGAGGTTCCCCAAGCAAAGGCCCTACCCTTAAGGCCAGAAACTGCAGTCCCTAAATGAGAAAAATTATCCCCATTTTCCAGCCAAAATGTTGTTTTTTCCCAAAGCCACGCTGGCCCGCCACTCCCTACATCCTGTACCCATAAAAACCCCAAACTCCACTGGCAGAGGACAGAGTGGCTTGACAGATAAGGAGAGAAGAGAAGAAGCATCTCAAGGTCAAGAGGAGAAGATTCTCTTCTCACTTTACCCCCTTTCCAGCTTCTTATCCTACTGTGTGTGACCTCCATCACTCAATAAAATCTGCATCTTTCAAGTCTGTGTAACCTGATTCTTCCTGGATGTCAGAGAAGAACCTGGTTACCATGAGGGCAGGGTGAAAAAGGCTGTCAGGCTGTTACCTTGACTGTCCATTGAGCTGGTTAATACGTAGCCAGAGCATTAATTATAACACAGTGCTAAACACTGCCAGGGGGCCAGAGCCCAAAAGCGCTCTCCCTGGCTCCTGCACCCACTCACCTGTGTGCGCCCTGTCCTGCAAAGAGTTTAAGCCACACCCCTGCTGCAAGTTCCCAGAGGGGGTCAAAGGAACTTTGTGGGCCCTTAGGTGACTTACTTAAGCCATTGAGTTTCAGTTTTCTCACCCGTGAAATGGAGACAATAATGCTTATTTCTCAGAGTTGCTCTAGAGGAAAAATGATAAAAAATTTTGAAGACACCTGGTTCATATTAAACTCTTAATTTTCTTTATTTGGGAAGACTACTGTGTTAATTTATTTTGTTTTGTTTTCGTTATAGTAATTATCAAGTTACTCTACATGCATTTTTTTTCTATTTGCTTCTAAGTATCAAGTGAACAAAACTTTTATTAACTTCTCAGCATTCTAGCTTGAGATTTTAAGCTGTAATCTATCCTAGAATTTTTTATGTCTCCAATGGCTGCTACAAAAAAATAAAGCTTAAACTTTAAATGCAACCCATCTAGATTTTTTTCCCCTTTCTTGCTTTCCTCTGATTGATGTTTTCTTTCCAGTTTATTTCACTTGCCCCCACTGTTTCTTTGAAAATTATACTTTCTCTGTATAACCTTTTAGTGTTAATACCCACCATTTTAATATTCATATCTTTATCTTTCTCCTGAATAAAGATATTAGAGTGTAGTATATTTTAATGCTAAATACTTTTCATCAAATTTACATGCAAATTTCCTAGAGCATTTAAAAAACTTTAAATTTATTATTAAATGTTTGTGGATACATAATAGTTGTATTTTGGGGGTACAGATATTTTGATGCACAGCATTTTCATCTATACTGTTTCCTGCTGCATAAATGAGACAGCGTTTTTGATGCTGTTTTGTGTTGGTTTAGAATACAATTCATGTTTGTTTGTATTTAATACACATGTACAATTATTTTTCTTAGCAAGATGCTTTCCATCTAAAATACTCCATTTGGGATAATATTCCCTCTGCCTAAATTACATATTTAGAAGTTCATTTATTGAGGTTCTGTTGGTGGTAAACTGAATATTTTTGGTCTGTAGATTTGTTATCTTGCCTCTGCTCTTGATGGAAAGGCTTCTTGGATGTTGTTAGTCTACAGAGTTGCAGGGTGATTATTTTGGGGGGGGTGTGTGCTTGTGTGTGTGTATTTGCCCAACACATGTATGTTATTCTGCTGTTTTCTAATTTCATTATTGAAAAACCATTTAGCACAGCAAGTAGCAGTCTCTTGAAGGAAATCTACCTGTTTCCTCTGTCTACTACTAAGTTCTTTTCTGTTTATTTTTCTGCTGGCTCCTGATGATGTATCAGAATGTAGATGTTAACTGTTTACACTGAGAATCAATGTGTTTTTCAACAATTTAAAAACATATCAGTAAGCTTTCATCTATTTGAATATCACTTCTTTTTTCCTCTTTATACTATCCTATAAAAAATATTAGTCCCCGTCTTATCCACAGGGCATGTATTCCAAGACCCCTAGTGGATGCCTGAAATTGCAGTTAGTACTGAGCCCTATGTATACTATGTTTTTTCTTATACATACATATCTATTGTAAAGTTTCATATATATATTAGGCACAGTACAAGATTAACAACCATCACTAAGAATAAATGGAACAATTATAAAAATATACTATAATACAAGAATATGGTTTCTGTCTCAAAATACCTTGTTGTACTATACCACAGGTTGGATGAAACAATGGAAAGCAAAACTGTGGATAAACTGGGGAGGTGTAGGAGGCTTGCATACAGTGTACATTGTTCTAGACATTTATACACTGAACTACATTTTTCAGCCTTTTGTAATTTCCATCTCTTTGCCTATCTGTGCTTAATTCTAAATACATTCTTCAGGTCTACTGTTGATATCCAGGCTAATCTACTATCTGATTCACCATTTTTAAATCTAATTATTGCATCTTCTCCTCCTTCTTTCTAGTCATTCTATTTCTTTATTAAATGTACCAGTTCTTTTTGTAGCCTCTTATTTACTGTTTATATTCTCAAACTTTAAGCAAATTAATGGGATTTTTTTTAATTTGATGACTGCTAGTTGAAAAATCTAAAGAATTTTGTATCTGATTCTGCTTCCTTATTTCTGCTGGCTTTCTCCCAGGATAACTTGTTTGTTTTTTTTTTTGTTTGTTTGTTTTGTTTTTTGCCTTGTATTCTTTGGAATGTTTTTGTTATGGGTGAATAATACTCTTTAGCATGCTATCTTTAAGTATTCTTTTAAGCTTGGGTTAAATATGCATTTCTCCCAAGAATATCTGTGCTCACTTTTGCCAGTCTTATATAACTTTCAATTGTCTTTTCCCTACAGGTATACTGTGAATATGGGACAAAAATCAAATGTGGCTCATGGTCATAAATTGTCAGTGGAAGCCTGTCTTCCCTTTCACTCAATGCAAGGTCAAGACATGCAAAATATTGCAAACTCTCTGAGCAATGGTCTGATTTCTTGTTCAGCCTCATTGTGACAGCACACCTTTTGTCTTGGCTTTATGTAGGGCAGTTTCTATTAGTCTCCACAACTTGGGTATACCCCAAATTTTACATCCTGCCTCCTACTCCCGGAGAGACATTTAAAATAGGAGTTCAAATTAAGGGTTCTTGAAACTTAAGATCAAAACATTGCTCTGAGAGCCAATTAAGTCCCCAGATCTCATACTTTGTGTGTGACATCTTCACACTCTTTCCCTTGTTGCAGCATAAAATCTACTTTACAAATACTCTTTAAATATATTCCTTAAACAGAGTGATCTTTTATGTCTTTGCAGTTTTTCTGCTAACTCTCCTGCAGCTGCCATGTTATGACAATGGAATTTTCCCCCTCATCACTATATTAATTCTGAAATAATTTTTTTCATATATTTATTTTTAATACATATTAACAATATGTTCTTATACTCAGAAATCATTTTATTTTTACTTGAGTCTATGTATGAATCTTATGTAGGCTATTTTTTTTTTAAAGAAACACTAAATTGTATATTTAGAGGCAAAAAATTTTAGAGAGCACCCAGACCTAATCTTTGGGAGTTACAGGGACTTTCCTAATAGTACATGGTGCCAGTTGGGACCAGAATCCAATTCAAGGGTAACCTGATTCAGTATTCTTCCCATCAAAACAATGTCTACTTTTAAAGTATGGTCATAATGTTCTGTCTTCTAAACATCATTCATTTTTTCTAATGAGGAAGTGAACTGAAAATAAAGATTTTATGTTTTTGACCTGATAGTAATTTTTATAAATCTCAGAGACATTGAGGTTGGAGAAGAGAAATTTCAATTAGATGTTTAATGATCACCTCAGACAATGATAAATAATCATAGTCTCACGTGGGTGGTGATATATTTAGCAAACAGTAAACATGAGAGACTACACTAAGGAGTTGTAGTACAAGATCATATTTTGCCTATATTCATTGAAAATTAATTAGCAATAAATTGCAGGGAAATTGCTTGAATTTATTAGTGAGGTCCAAGTCTAAAATATAAATGTATTGTTCTTATATTGCATTGTGTACTTTTTTACATTTGTAAACTTTCCATTATGAAAGTTTAATGGCCCAGACTCTCAAATAAGCTGTAGATGGGAAACAGGAAAATTAAAGCCCTCAGGGAGATATTACCTAAGTTAGTGATCAAGTAAGCAAAGGTTAGGTAACAACAGTGAAGACCAGCAGCAGAAAAACTGGCTTACCAAGGAAGAAAATATCATAGGAGTGTTTATATTTCTTGGAAACCAGGCAGAGGGGCCTTCATGTAGAGGTCTAAATTTCCCAAGTCCCAAGGATCAGCTAGGGGAATTGGCCAAGAGTTTGAGTGGTAGTAAACAAGCCATAGTGTTATTCAGGGCCTGTGACTAAAAGAAATAGCAATCATATATCATGTAGCCATATATCAACAATTTTCTAGGAGACTCCTCATTTCATACATTCTGACCCTGTGTACACATTAGCAGAATATGCTGAAAATTCCAAGATTGCATATTCCCACTATATTGCAAAAACTGTCTCTAGAACTCAGCAATGGCACAAAAATCCCTTCTCACACTACATATTACATTTTAGAGTCAAAAAATGTATACATTATATCTGTATAATGGCAAAACCAGAGAAAAACCTGAATGGCAGCTGGCAGCAGTGCTTAAAAACTGCTTAAGTTTAGTGGCATTCATTTAATCATAAATATATGGAAAGAAACATTGGGAAATTAACTACATGATCTCAAAATGAGAGTCTTCTAATCAGAAAAACATGAAAAAATGATGGATTCATCTACACTTTTAAAAGAAATAAAAAGCAAAATGTATATTCACCCTATTTCACTTCACATTTTGTATTTCTGATATCAGAATCTACATCATTTCATAATGTGTATCTCTTATTTTAGCTATAATTGTTGCTAATAGTTTTCTCTTTTTTACTCTTGTACTGGACGTAACATTCCCTTATACACCATCATTACAGTTTTAGAGTATTCTGGATGGCTCTTATGGTTTACAACATTGAGTTTTATGATTTTATATGGTTCATGTTATTAATTAGTAGCTGTTCTTTTTCCACTGTAATGAACTCTCTTTTGTACTTCCTGTAAGACAGGTCTAGCGGTGATGAGTTATCTTAGCATTTGTCTGTCTGGGAAAAGTTTTATTTCTTCTCACTTCTGATAAACAGGATTGTGGATAAAGTGTTCTTGGTTGCCATGGTTTCTTTTCAACCCTTTAGTACTTTCACTATATAATACACCTCTCTCCTGGCTTGCAGGGTTTTTGCTGAGAATGTGATAATAGTCATCTAGGCACAACATGTATGTGATGTTTCTTAACTTTAGTGCTCGCAGAATATTTTCCCCGTTTTGGATTTCTGAGAGTGTAAGCATACTCCTTTTTGTGTTGAATTTGATTGAATAGCTCTTAACTTCCTTTACCTGGGTGTTTTCATGTATTCATAGAATAGGAGAGTTTTCTGCTATAATTTTTTTTACACATGCTTTCTGGCCTTTTCCCCTTTAATTTCTACTTCTGCAACTTCTAGTATGCACAGATTTGGTCTCTTGTGTACCATAGTTCCTGTATTCCTTCTTCATTCTTTTCCTTTTTTAAATTGTTTTTGCCCCATGACAATAATTTCAAATGTTTCATCTGATTCATGCTTCTGTTTGATTTAGTCTGTTGTTAAAGCTTTCTATTATGTTTTCAGTTCTGTCATTGTATCCTTTGTAGAATTTCTTTCTTGTTCCTTTTTATTATTTGTATTTGTCAAACTTCTTTATTGTGTGTACTGTTTTTCCAATGTTATTTGATTTTTATTCACATATTCTTGTAGTTCACTGAACTACTTTATGAGTAATAATAGGAACTTGTTTTCACTCATTTCATAAATCTCTTTTCCTTTGGCATTATTAAAAATTTATTAGTTTCTTTTGGATTTGTCATGATTCTCTGATTGTTTGTATTCCCGTAGCCTTTTGTTATCCACACATTTGAGGAGAGAGCTATCTCTTACAGCCTTTACTCATTTCATCAAGGATAGACTTTTACCATTTATTCTAGCTTGTGATTCTGAAAGGGTTCATTGATGACAGTCCCAGAAAGACAGAGCTTGTGTTGAGTTCTCTAGTTGACAAAGCCACTGCCTTTTTATTGATGTTGGATGCAGCTGGTGGCTGTGCTCTGCTGCCTGGTGAGACTACTGGTTGGATGCTGCTTTCAAGTGGAACTACTGGTTAGGTATTGTAATGGCTTTTGGTCAGGGCAGTCATTAGATGAATTTTTCAGATGGCAATTTTGCTATTTTTGATCTGCAGTTGATGGGGCTGCAGGTAGAGTCCTGAAGGACGTGGAGTCTCTCCTTGAGACAAGAAGGACCAGAGGCTACTTTTGTTAGAAGTGTATAATTGAAGATTGAAATTCACAGAGGTGGGTGTCTCCCTGCCTCAGAGGGGCTCTCGGGTTGGGTTTTTGGGCTGAGTGAACCCACTGCCTGACTTCTTGGATACAGCCTGTCAAATCTCTCATTTTTCTGAAATCCACAGAGGTGAGAGCCTTCCTGACTGGGTGAGGTCATTGCATGGGCTTTTGGGCTGGAGTTGGGAGGTGCTGTTTCTTGAATTCCTGGTTCAAGCCAGTCTATCTCCTATGCTTCTCCAAGATGCAATGAGGGAGAAGTATTCCTGACTGGGTGGGGTACTTGAGAATGCTTTTTGACAGAGTGAAGCCACTATTTGCTTTCCTGTATCAAGCCTGTCCAACCCCTTTTCTTCCCTTTAATCCATGAAAATGGGAGTCTCCCATTCTAAGCAAGGTCAATGGGTGAACATTCTAATGAGAAGAGCTGCTGTTTACTTTCCCATGTCAAGCCTGTTTAGCTCATTTGCCTCTCTATAATTTCTGAGTGTGGGATTCTCTCTGCCTGGGTAAGGTTATTTGTCAGGATTTCTGGTTCAGTGGAGTTGCTTATTGCCTTCTCGGATCAAGTCTGTCTACCCCTCCTACTTTTCCAAAATGGAACTGGAAGAAGACATGATGGAGCTCCTGAGCTGTGTGTGTGGAAACTAAAGATTTGGGTCTGGAATCTCCATGGACCATGTTACCCTGCAGCGTGATGCTACTGACTAGTATTTTTGCTCTGACTCTTTCATTGGTTGAAATGCACAGCAACCACCAAAACTCACCCACAGGTCACTACAAAGCAACACTCTTTGTTTCCACTTGACCTCAGGCGGCATAGCCCTGCCATTAATCCTTATGTTTTCGATGAAATAAGACAGGAGTGAGCTTCCTGTGGAGGGTTCAAGAATGATAGAGAATCTGAATGTCCACTTGCTATTTACTTTTCCCACTCTAGGAACTGTGGGTGCAGAAGATTTCTCTGTGTGTGGTAGCATGGAAACTTGAGGAAGGGGCAGCACAATCCAAGAGAACCATTTAGCTTACTGTTCAATCATGACTCTTCTCAGTTCTGTAACTTAAGTGAGTGTTTCAGCCTTCCTCTCAAGTTCTGAACAATTCAGGATGATATTCTTGCCTGTTAATAGTTGCTCATTGGATTTTTGTTGGGGCCAGTGACACTGTAAGACACAGATCCTGACATCTTGCTGACATCACTGTCTCACGTGTATTTTAACATTCACTTACCCCAATAAAACTTTTGATTTATCCACAAAGTCTTGGTTTCTCTCCGTCCAATAACCTCCATATCAAATTTAAGTCTCATCATTTGTTTTTCACTTTCTTTCATTTTCAGACAAAATTTTGCTCTATTGCCAAGTCTGCAGTGGTGCAATCAAAGCTCACTAGAGCCTAGACCTCCTGTGTTCAAGAGATCCTCCCACCTCAGCCTTTTGAGTAGCTGAGACCAAAGGTGCACACCACCATACTTGGCTAATTTTTTAAAAGTTTTTGTAGAGACAGGGTGTCACTATGTTGCCCAGGCTGGTCTCAAACTCCTGAACTCAAATGATAGGACTACTTCAGCCTCCCAAAGCGTTGGCATTACAGGCATGAACCACCACACTCAGCCTGTTTTTTCCTTCCTACTATCAACTTTATCCTGGTAAGTCTCTTAATTTTCTTTTCACTCATCTTTCTTCCTTTCAGTCCATTTGTATGTAACAATAAAAGTGACCTACCTAAAGGATCATCTGCATCAAGTTATTTCCCTGTTAAAAAAAATTATAAATGACTTGTCCACTGCATGAACAATTAAATCCATATTCTTTATCATGGCCTACAAGACTCTTTCTTCTTATTTCCATGATTTTCCTTCTGCTCCCTCTATTTCAGCTATGTTGTCTTCTCTCAGTCTCCTGATTTAATTGTTCTCTATATTTCTTCTGGCTGAAAATTATTCCTTTCTTCTCTTTCCATTAATGGGTTCTCCTCATACTTAACGTCTCAGCTTACATGTCACTTACCAGGAATGCTCTCCCTTTCTGTGGTCTACTTGTTTTCTTCACAACACATCACAATTTATAATTGGCACAAACATTTGTCACTTCACAAGATTCAGTCTATCTTCTTTATTAGGAGATGGAAAAAACCACGTGTATGTTATTCATCAGTGAATCTTCAGTCTTTAACACATTAGATTCTCAGTTAATATTTGTTCAAAGAATATATAAATAATTACAGTAAATGCAATATGATATAACTCTCCTGAATACTCTACCAGCAAATTACCAAAACTATTTTAAACAAAAACAAAATTCAAGGCCTGAGGGGGCGAATTCTACCTGCAGATTGTTTTGTTGTTGTTATTTGTTTGTTCCTATTCTAATAGTAATACTAACTCCTTATCCCCAGGCAAAACATTCGATTTTATTAAAACTATTTGGGAGGGCACATTTGCCCCACTTGAACACTAGCCACACTACTTCCCATGTTCTTATTTTCCATGGCTTTTTCTTTACATTTGTATGGTTCTTGCCTGGAAGCGTTTTCCATTACTGAAAAATGCTAATACATTTAATCTGGAGTTAAGTTCACTCTTGCTATGCTTTAGCAAAGAGACTGGCGGCACTGGGACCCTGCCCTAGAGATCTGTGGAACTTTGAACTTGAAAGAGATGATTAAGGGTATCTGGCAGAAGAAATTTCTAAGCAGTGAAGTATTCAAGAATTAACCTGGCTGTCTCTAAAAAAGTATGCTTATATACATGAAGAAAGAGATGGTCTGAAATTGGAACTTATGTTTGAAAGGGAAGCAGAGCATGAAAGTTAGAAAAATTTGCAGCCTGACCACGTGGTAGAAAAGAAAAAAAAATAACAATTTTCTAGGGAGAAATTAAACCCTCCTGCAGAAATTTACATAATTAACAAAGAGCTGAAGGTTGATAACCAAGATAATGGAAAAAAATGTCTCTGGGGCATGACAGAGATCTTCACGGCAGCGCCTTCCATCACATGCTAGGAGGCCGAGGAGGGAAAAATGGTTTCTAGGGCTAGGCCAAGGGCCCTGGTGCTCTGTGTAGCTTCAAGACAGGAACCTTGCATCCTAGTCACTCCAGCTTCAACCATAGCTAAAAGGAACCAAGGTACAACTTGGCCTATTGCTTTAGAGAATGCAAGCCCCAAACCTTGGCAGCTTCTAAGTGGTGTTCAGCCTGTAGGTGTGCAGTAGACAAGAGTTGAGATTGGGGAGCCTCTGCCTAGACTTCAGAGGATGTATAGAAGTGCTTGAATATCCAGGCCAAAGTCTGGTGTAGCGGTGGAGTCCTCATGGGGAACCTCTACTAGGGCAATACTGAGAGGAAATGTGGGGTTGGAGCACCCATACAGAGTCCCAACTGGGACACTGCCTAGTGGATCTGTGAGACGGTCAGCATCCTCAAACCCCAGAAAGGTAGGTCCACTGACAGCTTGCACAGTGCACCTAGAAAAGTCACAGGCATTTAATGCCAGCCCATGAAAGTGGCCACAGTGGCTGTACCCTTCAGAGCCACAGGAGTAGAGCTGCCCAAGGCCTTGGGAGCCCACCTCTTTAATCAGTGTTCCCTGAATGTGAGATGTGGAGTCAAAGGGGATTATCTTAGAACTTTAAGATTTAATAGCTGACCTGATAAATTTCAAACTTGCATGGACCTGTAGCCCCTCTTTTTTTGACCAATTTCTCCTGTTTGGAATAAGAGTATTTACCCAATGCCTATAATCCCACTGTATTTTGGAAGGAACTAACCTGGTTTTGATTTTACAGGCTCATGGGTGGAATGGACTTTCCTTGTCTCAGATGAGAGTTTGGACTTGGACGTTTGAGTTAATGTAGAAATGACTTAAGAATTTAGAGGACTGTTGGGAAGGCATGTGTTTTGGTTTGTTGTTGTTTCTGTTTGCTTTTTGAGACAGAGTTTGACTCTGTTTCCAAGGCTAGAGTGAAGTGGAACACTGCAACTTCCACCTCCTGGGTTCAAATGATTTTCATGTCTCAGCCCCCAGAGTAGCTAGGATTACAGATGTGCACCACCACATGTGGCTGATTTTTGCATTTTTAATAGAGATGGGGTTTCCACATGTTGGCTAGGCTGTTCTTGAACTCCTGACCTCAAGTGTTCCACCTTCCTCAGCTTCCCAAAGTGCTGGGATTACAGGTGTGACCCACCATGCCCAGCTACATGATTGTTTTGAAATATGAGAAGGACATAAGATCTGGGATGGGCCAGGGCCGAATGATATGCTTTGGTTCTGTTTCCCTGCCCAAATCTCATCTCATTTTGTAATTCTGATGTGCCAAGAGAGGAACATGGTGGGAGGTGACTGGATCATGGGGGCAGTTTCCCCCATGCTGTTATCATGACAATGAGTTCCGAAGGTTTAAAAGTGTGTGGTGGTTTTCCCCCATCTGCTCTCCTGCTGCCATGTAAGATATGCCCTGCTACCTTCTGAAGACTCACCAGCCATGCAGAACTGTGAGACAATTAAACATATTTTCTTTATAAATTACCCAGTCCCAGATAGTTCTTTATAGCAGTGTGAAAATGGACGAATGCAGTGATGAATCACATTTATTGATTTGCTTATGCTGAACCAAACTTCCATCCCTACTTGATCATGGTAGATAAGCTTTTTGATGTGCTACTGAATTTGGTTTGCTGGTATTTTGTAGAGGATTTTTGTGTCAATGTTCAAGAAGGATAATGGCCTGAAATTTTTCTTTTTTGTTGTATCTTTGTCAGGTTTTGGTATCAGGATGATCCTGGCCTCATGATGAGAACACATGGACACAGAGAGGAACAACATATACTAGGGCCTCTCAGAGAGTGGAGGGTGAGAGGCGGGAGAGTATCAGGAAAATAACCAGTACTAGGCTTAATATCTGGGTGATGAAACAATCTGTACAATAAACTCCCATGACACAAATTTATCTATACAACAAAGCTGCATATGTACCTCTGAACTTTAAAGTTAAAAAAAAATCTTCGGTATGTCCTATTTCAAAATACAGTAATATATATTTTCACACGTATTGAACTAAATTTATAGAATTTGTGTATATATATATATATATATATAATTAGCTAAAATATAAATGAATGTTACATTTACAAATTATTAAGTATATTATTTACAAATATCAATCAATTTTAGAGTATATGAAATATATATTTGTAAGGACATCTATATGAAATGATACAAATAATTTATCTTCACACAAAAAACTATGAATTTGAGATTATTACCCTTATTGTATAATAAGGAAACTGGTATTAAGAAAGAATAAATAATATACCATAGTTACTCTTTGAATAACTGGGGTATCTCAGTCTTATGCTTTTCCCATGACTAAACCATTGGTTCCTATGTAAGACTATTTTATCATTATCTATGAATAAACCTTGAAAATTATTTTGACTATATGGATTTAACCTTATTTGTAACACCATTAACATCTTTTTTTAAACTTTTAAGTTCAAGGGTACAAATGCAGATTCGTTACATAGGTAAACTGTGTCATTGAGGGTTTGTTGTATAGATTATTTCATTATCCAGTTATTAAGTCTAGTATCCATTACTTATTTTTCCTGATCCTCTTCTTCCTCCCGCCTTCCAACTTCCAGAAAAGCTTAGGGTATGTCATTCCCCTCTATGTGTCCATGTATTCTAATCATTTAGCTCCCACTTGTGAGAACATGTGGTATTTGGTTTTCTCTTCCTTTGTTAGTTTGCTAGTATAATGACTTCCAGCTCCATCCATGTCTTGCAAAGGACATGATCGTGTTCTTTGTTATGGCTGCATACTATTCCATGGTTTATATGTACCACATTTTCTTTATCCAGTCTATTATTGATAGGCATTTAGGTTGATTCCATGTCTTTCTATTGTGAATCATGCTGCAATGAACATATGTGTGCATGAGTCTTTATAATAGAATGATTTCTATTCTTTGGGTATATATCCAGTAATGGGATTGCTAAATCAAATGGTATTTCTGTCTTTAGGTCTTTGAATAAACATCACACTGTCTTCGTATTTATTTCAGCCTTAATTGTACTCTCCCAAAGGCATGCCTCAAAGCCTTTCTGCTCTATTACCAGTGTTTCCTTCTCTTACTGTCTACTGGCTTGGCTGATGCCCTTTGTTCTCTCTATCCACACTTTAGGTACCTGAGTTCTTCTACCTTGCCCCCATCACATGAATTTCCCAGGCAATAATCTGAGACAATGTTTATGAAATTGATCTTTTGAATTAACATATGTAATTATGTGTCCTTCTAGTTTTTATAACCTTATCTCCTAAATAATGAAATGTAGGAACTTGGTAGTTGATAAAGGTATTTCGAGTTCTTGATATCCCCATGTTTGCAGTTGACTACTATAATTTCAACAGGCTCCCTGTAACACCTTTACTACCT